>JAYJKW010000353.1:0-47500 GCA_035084275.1 Hydrolagus colliei
TCCCCCCACCCCTCAGGTACTCCCCTCACCCCCCCCCCCCCCACCCCTCAGGTACTCCCCTCACCCCCCCCCCCCATCCCTCAGGTACTCCCCTCCCCCTCCCCCCCCCCCCTGCACCCCTCAGGTACTCCCCTCACCCCCCCCCACCAGGTACTCACCATCACCCCTCCCCCACCCCTCAGGTACACTCCCTCAGGTACTCACCCTCACCCCCCCCTCCCTCAGGTACTCAACCCCCCCTTTCAGGTAACCCTCCTCCCCTTCCTCAAGGCCCCCCTTCCCTCAGGTACCCACTCCCCTCCCTCCCCTCCCTCAGGTACCCTGCCTAGCCCCCCCTTTCAGCCCTTCCCCCCCTTCTCTTCTCCCCTGGTGAAGATTGTAAACAGAGCCTGGTGTTTTGAGGCCTTTGTGTGTGTCTGTGTGTGTATGTGTGTGAGTGTGTGTGAGTGTGTCTCTTTTTATATCTGTGTAGTAGGGGGTGAACAAATGCTACCACTGAAAACTGCTCTCCTTTTACCCCTTTTCTCTTTCCCTCCCTCCTCTCTGTATCTCTCTTCCCACCCTCCCTCCTTCCCTTTCTCTCCCCCCCACCTCTTCTCTTCTCCCTCACCGCTTGTCTCCCCCCCCCACCACCCTCCCAACCCTCATCTCTTCTCTCTGTGTTTTGTGTGTTAATTCACAATAAACTGGGAATAAATCGGTCATTTTCAATCCACGACTGTTTTGTGGGGGACGCTGCTGTGCGCAATTGGCTGCCGCGTTTCGCCCGCAAAATATATACAGTCACTTCACTTTACGGTATATTCTGTGAAGCGCTTTGAGACGACTAGAAGGCGTGAAAAGCGCGGTTATCAAAAGCAAGGATTATTATTATTATTAAAACCTTGGTGACGTGATTGTGAACTGATGTTACGCAGAGAGAAAGAAGTAAGTCATCTCACTCTGGTGCGTTTGAGTGTGTTTGGTGGGGGTGGTGGGGGGGGGGGCGGGGGGTAGGGGGTGCGGATGTGTGGGAGGGGAGGTAAGTTTCATTTTTGCTCACTTCTGTATTTGCAGAGTATAAATGAAACTTGATTTATGTACATACCCACTTCCCCCACTTTTTGCCCCAGTCCCTTCTCACAACCGTAAACAAAATGGCAAGAGCAACGCTGAGATCAGGAGTGTCAGGCAAGAGCTGTTGGGGCCTTTTGGAATTTGTTGCATCAAACGTGGGGAGAAGAAGAAACTGCTTTTAGTGCAGAGAGAGAGAGACAGACAGAGAGAGAGGGAACTATTGAAATACAGATGCCCAAAGGTTGCTTTATGAGCTGTACAGAGCAGGCCTTTGTTTGTTTAAATTCTCGTACTGTAAACATCAACGTGAAAACAAAAGTGTCTTTTGTACTGTTTTATTTTGAATGTCAATTACAGTTGCGGATTTGCTGTGGAGTTGATGTAGTTTATCAATGCTTTCCAGTGGCCAATGTAAATTGGATGTTATTAAATGCCAGAGAGACAGAGAGAGAGAGAGAGAGAGAGAGCGTGAAGGAGATGGAGAGATCCATCTGTTGTAAAAGGCAAGGCATTTAAATACAATACTGAAGGTAGTTAACTACATACAGTAAAAGCCTGTTTATCCAGCACCCTCGAGACCTGGCCAATGCTGGTTAAAGCGCCTGCCGGATATTCAGCTGAAAACGCCAAAAATTCCTGATAAATTCCAGTCAATCGAATGCGGACCTTTTTTTTGCAATGCCGGTTATACGGAAGCTACGGTTGATCGGGTGCCGGATAAGCGGGCTTTTACTGTACGAGGGTAGTTGAATTTCAGTAACTATAGATCAGAATGGATGCAAAAAGTTACATCTAATACAGATGTATAATAATGTGAACATAAATGCTTAGTGGATGGTGTTGTTATTCAACTGAAATTTTGCATTGAACGGATGGAGAACATTTGCTTACTGAAGTGTGGTTTCAATTTCAGTGTAATAATTAGCTGCGGAATAATGCAACACCATTTAATAAGAATCGGACACTTTGGTGCAACCCAGAGATGATTTGACAGGAAGTCAGATCAAGGGTGATGTTTCCCCCACTCCTATATCTCTCTTCCTCGCCATCATCTCGTGACTACGGCATAATGTGACGGAGAGGTGCAGCTGTGGTGAGGTGGGATGGATGACTTGAGAAAACTTTGGAAAGATAAGAGGTAGTGTTGTGAACTTTAGAGGCACATTTTTCTAAAATGTAAGCACCACATTAGATCCATTCCAGATCGAGTTGTCAAGTGGGATTTTTTGGATTGGGTTTCATAGCGTTTAGAATTACTGTCAATATAACAATGGGTACGATGTGTTTAAGCACAGATTAAACACAGATATTTTTGTCTTTGGGTAGAATGAAGCACTGTACAAAATGGACTTAAAAACAAGGTGTGATTATACTTGGATTTTTACTATAAATCATTTAGAGCACCTGAAAAATCAAACTACATCCTGTTCTGCAAAACAACACAGACTGTTTTTACTGGGTTTTGCAAATGCATTGAGCTCGCCACGAGACTTAGAATTCTTTTTAGCTAATTGGTTTCTAGAACCAGTAAAAAGTAGATGAGGATAGAGGAGAGAGAGAGAGAGACGGAGAGAGTGGCATTGAATTATACTTCTGGTTTGCAGACACTTTTTAACATTTCATCGCGTTATATTCCCATGTAGGTGCAATGCATGTATTGCTGCATTTGGTGTTGAGTGCACTCAAACCTTTCTTTTTCCCCCATCTCACAGAGAGTGATTGCTGTTGGTTAGGTGATTATTTTTACTCTGTTAGACTACATAAGGTCCAGGATATCAGATCACTTGATTCTGTGTCTTCTTAAGTGGGCATTGCATTTGTAAAAGCAGATGTATAATCATTGGTGTGTTCTTTTATTGTTTGCTTTTTGATTGAAGTTGTGTGGTTGTGTTATCTTCTTAGCACCATACTATGATTGTCCACAATGAGAAGATATTGGTGCTAGGTTACGGTGATAACACAAACACAGACCGCAACGCAAGCCGATGTCAAACTAACTCATCGAGGAAAACTTTTCCAATAATTTTGATGCTGTTTTACCATCTAATAACTTGCAGTTGATTTGTTAATTTCCTGTGCACATTCCCTTTTCAAACAGGAATCTTCACAAATTACCTGCGCTACTGTGGCATCAATATATATATATCAATAGTCAATGGATCAATAATTCTTGTTATACTTACTCTTGTCCGCAAGCCTTGTACGAGAGAGAATTTATAAGGTTTGATCTAAAAAAAAAGTCATAATTCAGAGGGGAGATCATTGTTTTAACGCGGTAGACGTGGATTATACTTGCAGATACTGTAAATGGACAAAGACATAATTTGTAAAACAATTAGCTTTTTGTGATTGCATCATTAAGTACAAATGCAACTCAGAATTTACAGCTGGGCTGCACAGTGTGCTGAGACTGTGGTGTAGGTCTATCTGTGTCAGTCATAATGTCATTAAAATGTAGTGAGCAATTTAAAGTGCCCATTCGAGTGGTACATTTCCAGTGTATGAATAATATAGCATCTGTGGTCTACTGTAAATAAACCTCCAAGTATAACTGCTTAGCTCATAAGCACCACAGGTGGCTTATTTTATGTAGAACACTAGCTGGTAACCTATTTTTGTAAGCAATAAGCAGTGTGTGAAGACAGCTGACTTTTCTCCAGAATATAACGTGTAGAACCTTTGATGAGAAACAATTATAAATGGGGAAATTGCATGACATAAGAGTATATAATAACCCTTGCATTTGTTGCAGCGCTTTTCACATCTTCCAGAGGTCTCAAAGCGCTTCGCAGAATGGATCGTAAAGCGAACTGACTGTATATATTTTTGTGGGCGAAACATCGCTCGAAGTAACCTTGCGTAACGGCGCCTGAGATTTTAGCCCACAAGTTTTAAACGAGACTTGGATACTCATTCATGATGAGTCTTTATTCGTTCCCACCAGTTTGCTGTGTGTGAACCACTGTTGTGGATTGATGGTTTACCATTTAAGTTGATAGTTTACAAACATTTCACTCAAGATACAATATGAGATCTGCTAAACACTTGCATTCCTAAACAATTCTAAGGACAGGTTAAGCGAATACTTTGCGGCAGCCTGTTACTATTTATACTATTCATATTATTTATACAAGTTCAATTCTACTGTATTGATTGCCAGTAGATGGTTGTGAACTCTGGCCATGTTGGCACTAAGTCTTGACAAGTTTTACTCGCGAGTCGAATGTGGATTGAAATTCTTTCCAATGAATGGAATGTTTTCAAGTCGTTTCATTGACGCTGTGAGCTTGGACAAGACTTCAATGAATAGCTTTAATTTTATTTTATCTCTTCCTATTTTCAGTTCTCGGCTAAAGACTTTTCTTTTCGACCACGCTTTCAGTCACCTTTTTTCCCCCCCTTCTCCTGGCTCGGCCCCCGGGATCTGTTATTGGGAAGCGCTCTGAGATGCCGTCCAGCGTGGAGGGCGCTATATAAATCCAAATTGTTGTTGTTAAAGTTTTGCTTTAATGCACAAACAGCTCTGAATCATCCTGTGTTCTAAATTCCAGTGGAATGGTTGCAGATGTGATTTTTAAACAAAAAATGTACCTTCGATTGTGCGTAACTGACATCCTTTTTGTTTATTCCGATTGATTCTCATAACTGTTGTTGTGATTGTGCTACTTGGAGTTCATTACCTCCCGCATGAACTTGTGCAGCACAGCACCAAAGTAGATCAATATGTACTGTACAGGAAGAGATTACATCTAATGAGCATTTTTGTT
This sequence comes from Hydrolagus colliei, assembly GCA_035084275.1. NCBI lineage: Eukaryota > Metazoa > Chordata > Chondrichthyes > Chimaeriformes > Chimaeridae > Hydrolagus > Hydrolagus colliei. The sequence continues at coordinate 4,824 of JAYJKW010000353.1, forward strand.
ATTGGCAAGATAGGGTGTGGGTATCAAATTAAGTTCACTGTTTGTTTAACAGAAAATTGAACCGAATAGTGGAAGCTCTTTCAAATCACCAAATGGCTCTTTGTAGCTTCTACTGTTCCATACCGTAGGTATGTTCACCTAAACTGAACCCAGTGTTCATTCTGCGGTTTTAACCTTAGAATTAATGTAACAATTTTGCACCATCACTACTCAAGATAATTAGCTTCACCTGCATTTTTGCCTTTGACAAGGGGTTGTGTATTTTTCAAAGCTCTATCCATATCTGTTGTAATTCAGGATCATATAGGAAACCACGGTTACTGTCGCTCCTAATCCATTGATCTAGATTGTATAATTGCAAGAATTATAGCTTGTGGTATGAGGTGTTACCAAAGTGGATCTCGCCACAAATTTAATTTCTTGTCCGTTTGCTTGCGAGAATAGATTAATACTGCGTTTTTGGGGGGGAGTAAGCATTAAATAGGTTTTCCTGTCTGTGCTGCAAAGGAAGAGGCCATTTTAGTGATGTAGATGGAAACTGAAATACTATATTTTATAAATTGTTTCCCTGTAGCTCGCTACAGTGTCACACAACTGAAGCATTGACTGGGAGAATATATGTGTTAACAGGATGGTGAGGGCAAAAAGTCACTGTGTAACCTTTACTGCAAGTGTTTGTAGTTTGACGTCTAGCGCCTTGGGATGTCTTAATGTGAAAGGCACTATACAAGTGTAATTTTGTTGTTGTTGTAACTGACTCCGAAGAGTTGTGTAATGATTTTTTTTACGTAACGGTCTGTACAATTCATTTGGTAAGTTTAGACAGAGCGAGAGAATGATTTTGCGCAGTTAATTTTGATTCAATCAATTGCTCCCAATTACAGCATTTGCTGTCAATGTAGGTTTACAAAAGGTAAATGGTAGAAAAAGTCTGTTGGAAGCAAATTCTCTGGTTTAGAATTTGCGCAGGTAAGGCAAAATTAGCTTTCTCAGGGAAATTGAGTGTAAAGTAAGTATCTGTCATTGTCAGCAGTGATGAGTGGACGGTTTCAGTGTTGTAGTTTCTGTAGACATCGATAACCAACGTGAAAATGCTTGTGTGAGACTAAATTCGCGTTTCATTTTTTCCCCCCACACTGTTTTTTTACTGCTGTGAATTGCAGTTATTACATGAGATAACACCAAAGGGAGCATGTAATACGTGTAAAAAGACCATGAAATTAATTAACCTATATACAGCTGATTAGTCAATGAGTCCTCTGTGATGGAAAAGTACTGTCTAGGAAGAAGCTGCACTGCTTGAAATAACTTGCCAATCCATTTATACTGTATATGGACTCTTAATTTTTATCTGGATGTTGGTGTAGAGTTAAATATTTTATGTGTCTGGGCGTTGAATTTAGTGTACATCGAACAAGAGGAGTGGGGCAGTTGAAAATGAACTGCATAATTTTACCTCGGTTCGAGGTAAAATTATGTGATTAATACTAAGAGGTGGACTTTCACTATAGATACCCTCACTCAAAGATGGCACAGAGGAACCCATTTGTGGAGCGAGTCATCGGTGGTTGTAGTATTTTATCCTCCTGACGTGAAACGTGCTATGCAATGTAATTTTGTTGTTGTTGTTTAAATTATCTTTTAATGATCCAGTTGACTGCTTTATTTTGTTAAAATCATGTTATTTTGGGACGAGTTTGAGTAAAGAAGTCCTTGATTCTACAAATTACTTTATTGAGTCAAATATGATGAGAAGTTTTGAAGCAAAATAGTTTTGCATTTTAGGTTAAAAATGTATACAGTACTCTACACCTGTTGTACTTTTTATAGTTTTTGTATTCACAAATTATTTTGAGCATAAGTAACTAATAGGTTGTGGTTCATTTGACTGTCTAAGTCTTCTTATCGCAACTTGTTTTTGTCGTTTTTAAATGCTTATTATTATACATCATCAACTCTTCTGCTCTGGCCAATCTTGACATGAGGGAAGATTAGGGAAGAGTCTATTGTACCAAATGTAGTTGAGTCAATGGATAAGATTCAATTGTACGTCTTGTCAATCAATTTAAAATTCCTTTCTTCATGAAAATAAGTGCATAAAGCGAACTGGCGTTACTTAAGATTCGCCCTATTTTAAAATCATTTAACTCCCTAACTGTGGAAAGCAATGACTGACTGCCTTACTTTCTCATTTTCTGCGCACGGGACTCCCAAGTGTTAATTTCTCCACCGTGCGTTTCAACAGGAGAAAGTAAGCATTTGGTGGAGTGGGGGGGGGGGGGAAAGAAAAAAAACAGGCACAATAATGGAGCAATGTGGTGTGTTCTTCAAAGAACAGGTGCCTGGAGCAAACTTCCGTGTGTGAGATTCCAGAGGGAATACTCGGGAGTATGCTAAAATTAATGAAGAATGACTCCTGATCTTGTAGTGCATTAGTTATGTGTGATGTAATGAATACTTACCATATAGATCCTGAACTACCCCCATTGTAATATCACCTCGCCTACTTCGGCTTATCCTCCCCAATCCTGTTGTCAAGCTTCATATGCAAAACTAGTTTTGAAATGCAGGCACTTATAGTGTGAAGAAATATCAGCTGTCAAAAGGGTAGGCATTTAATATGATCTATATTTCTCTTGTTATGTCACTTGTGAAAGTTATGCTAGCTGCTTTACGTGTGGTATAAATATTTAAATATTGTAATAAGTGGCATCTCCATCATTATTATTAATACAAACCTTTTGCCAGCTTATTGAAATGAAAAGGTGGGCATGTTTTGTGTGCAGCATCTCAGGTGGCTTAATCAAAATTTTTCTGTACGGCTTCTATATGTGTAAAACGTTTCTTTTGGGTGGGAGGTGGAGCTGTGAATATCTTTCCCATGGCTTAGTCGGTAATAACCCTGGTTGCAGTCTTGTTCACGATTTATATTAGAGTTCCAGAGAGCACAAGATCTCGTTAAGTAGATTTGGTAAAAAATATTCAAAGGAGTTGGGACTTGTTTGTGTGGGCAGCTGAACTCTTCCAATTAGCTGGAAGTACAGTACAGTGAAATACCTTTTTGTATGCATCATGGTTTTTGGATACAGGACCTGCGATTGAATGATGATATCACTGCACGGCAGCAGATTGAAGTTGTGGACCATTATCTTTTCTCAGTGAACGACTTTTCTTCGGTTTGTGGCTCAGCTGTTCAAACCTGTATTGAAGCAGTTGAGAGGAAAACACATCATTCAAGGCGTTTGGAAATTATAAAACCTCAGCCAACCAATTAGGCTTTGCTGACAAATTTGTATCTTAACTATTCATACTTATTAACAAGGATTTAAAGAATTTGTACAGAGCATGTGTGGCAAAGGTGTACTTGGCAGTAGGTGTTGTTTTTAATTGGGATTTAGTCTAATTTTAGCTTTGTACTTTCAGCATTCTACTGAAGTAATTGAAAGTGCAAATACTGCAGTCACTTTCCTGCATGGTCAGGTAACTATGTCAGTGTGTGTGTGTTGCTTCTTGGGTTTGTTTTAATGTATGAGTGTTGTCTACAATATTGAAAGCTGTGCATCAGGAAAATTAACCCACCCCCACACACACACACAAAAAAAAATTGCTTGCCTTTCGTCTTTGCTGATTGCCATGCATATTTTATGAAGCACAGTTGAGGTAGTATTATTAGCAAATTTGTTCAGATGGAAACAGAACCAGAACAAATACTTTTTGAAGTCTTGTCATCTGTTTAAAATTAAATGAATTTGTGGGGGGGGGATGCAGTGTTCCCTTATCTGTTCTTTTCTCTGCTACGGGATACATAATATTCGTAGGAAATGAAGGTTCAAGCGAGATGTCATCTAATCTATTGCATAGAAATTGATTGCAAACCTACCTCACTTGTTGTGCTGCATTTCAGGGAGGGAATATGAATATGGAGGTCAGCAGCAGATTCTCTCCTGGATTCTTGCCCAAACCCTACTTGTATTTCCTATGAGTACTTTAATTAAATAACTTGAAAAGCAACATTCTAAACCATTCAGCAATTAAAAAAAAAGCAGAACTCCAGTGCTGTACCAATTAAACTAAATAGCAGTTTATTTAATGCATTGAGTTTGAAGTACGGTCTTAAACCTGAACTGGCAGAAGCACGCTTCGATCACTCTCAAAATAACACATTACATTTATTTGGATTAGACTTTGTAATATTATTGATTTAATTGTTTACAAAATGTATATAGTCAATTCACTTTACAGTATATTCTGTGAAGCACTTTTAGATGTCCAGAAGATGTGAAAAGCGCTATATCAAAGGCAAGGATTATTATTATCTACAATGATAGACATAACAAATGATTATTCACTTAGTATTTTGGCATTATTAGCAATTATTAGCCAGACGTTCTGCCTATAAATTGGATTTAGAAACCAGCTGTCTGTGGCAGGAGGATAATTTTATTTAGATAAATGTGAATTTCCATACAGCAATACTAAAGTTAAATTGTTGCTACAAATGTTGTATTGTAGATAGCCTAGCTAAACAGGGTTTTGCTTTTCAATTGTGATAAATCTGCTCAATAATTGAATTTGAATCTAGTTGGGAGCTTGACTGTCCTGTGGTCTCATGTATTGGTTTCTTGAATTCTAATGAGGCAACTGACCCTTACTTAACTGGGTAAATCTTTGCCTGAAGCATAATTCAAAAAAAAAAGTCAATGAACTCCATAAGTTAAATGGTGAAGTCCTGTAGCTCAGTGGTTAGAGCACTCACATTGCAAGCAAGAGACCTGGGTTCAATTCCAGGCAGGGCGAAACCTTGGGCAAGTTTCCTTACTCCACATGCCTGATAATAATCCCTCAAAAAAAAAAAATTGATCATTTCAATGCATGACACTTACAGTGTAATTATCTGCTATACGCAATTGGCTGCTGCATTACGTCCACAAATATACAGTCAATTCACTTTACAGTATATTCTGTGAAGCGCTTTGAGACGTCCAGAAGACTTGAAAAGTATACTATATCAAATGCAAGGATTATTATTAAGTTTTAAAACGTCAGTTTGTAAATGTTGCATTTGGCTTCTGGTCGTCTTACTGAGTTATTACTTCTCCCGACTTGAAAGGCGCCCTGCAAATGTAATTCTGTGGCTGTAAGTTGAGGCATTCTGGAATTCAGAGAGAACCTGGTGATCTGCTGTGCATTTGACCAATGTCTTAGTTTGGGATCTTTGGAATACATACTGAAGTGTGGAAGTGGATGATACGAAGGTGGTGTCTAACCTTAATATGTGTTGAAGAACAGCTAAAGTGCTGTTTGTAGCCCAAGAGATTCGTCCATAAAAACAGTACAGTATACGGGTCAATTCACTTTACAGAATATTCTTTGAAGCACTTTGAGATGTCCCAAAGACATGAAAAGGTCTATATCAAATGCAAGGATTATTATTATTGAGGAAATACTTCCAATAAAATTAAGCACTGAGACTTTTCAATTCTCTTCATATTTGGTGGAAAAGGTGAATGCATATTGACCACAAATACTATAGTAGTTTGGGATCCAACAGTGCAAATTGAGATGTCTGAACAACATGATAAGGCGCTATATCAAATACAATGTTTATTATTTATTATTACTCCGTTGAAAAACTCACACAACTTCCTAGTCCACCAACTGCTAAGTTCAATGCAAAAATTTATACTTCAGTCAATTATTTTAATAGAAAGAAAAGCATTTATTATGATATTCTTAGAAGTCTTTGTTTTTGTTTAGACTATTCTTGGCTCGTATGAACAAAAATACAATTATTACAGAGCAATTCAGTGCAGGAACGCGTGAAAGGAGGGCCTTGTGGATGGATGCGTTTACTGTAGTGGCCACTATTTATACATCGGCTCTCGCAGTGAGTGTAAGCAAGCTATTCAACCGGAATGGTTTGTAGAAGAGTATCATCCAGTCTTTGTCCAAATTCTAGTCATTCATTGTCCAGTGATAGTCAGTCACTCCATACCACCGGACTGCACAAAGTTTGTGTTTAAGGAGTCAGTGGTTGCATTAATTAACTCTGTTCCTTTTGGAGTTCCTTTTCAGTTTGTGTGGTTATTTTGTAAAATGTGTTTCAGTTATTAAGGCCTAAATGTCACACGGTACCGATCGCCATGGAGAAGGCTTCTAATGAAAAATGTAATAGCTTCTTTGCTATTACATTTTTGATGAGGCTTTCTTTTGTGTCTTTGCTGAGCAATTAGAAATAGAAATTCTGATGTGTGTGCAAGACAAGGCTGTATTGAGGAGCTGAAATTGAAACTGACCATTGTGTTGGATGTGGGTGAAACTGGCAAGTGGGGGGGGGGGGGGGAACAAGCTGAGAATTATTACAAATATGAATATTAGACTGAACAAAGCTCACACAGTTTAAGGTGGTGGTGAGTGTCCGATCACTCTTCTTGGCTGACCTAGCACACAGAGAGAGAGAGAGAGAGAGAGGAATGAATAGTGGCTGTCCTGGAGATTGGAAGGGACGTTGTCAATCTAAATACAGTAGATAGATAGGTAGTGATGGCAGGTCAAAGACTTTCATTCCGATGGAGAATGTTTCAAGAAAAATAGCTGCAGATGTAAGTGTACGTGGGCAGAAATGATTCGGAATAAAGGAGTGGCGTTGTGGAAACATGGAGTGGGGGGGAAATATATGAGTCGTGACGGAGAAATTTAGGTTGGGACAGAAATAGAGGAGAAAAATAAAATAGTCTGTATTTTGTTGTCTTTAAACAGCCAAGTAACTTGTAAAATGGTGTCTTGGAGCAGCTGGAAGGATTCCCAAGTGCCTAAAGAAGATCTATTAAGCAGCAAAGGCTTTTAGAAGATTAAATTAATGGAAAATATCAGAATGGTTTATGATGAGGGCATCAGTCTTACCAAGGCTTCATCTTGACAACCACATTTTCAGTCTTTTTAATGCAAAACACAAAAGGCAGGCAGGCAGGCAGGCAGGCAAGACAGCAGGTCTGAATGTTTAAGGAAAAGCATCGACTTTGCAACTCACTTGGAATGTTTAACCCATCTCATTGGATCTTTGAATGCTGTTCGAATGCATCATCACTTATTTCTGTTCACACCCTTTTCCCCCGCCAAGAAAAAACATGATTACACCTGTACAACAAGGACTGAAAGAAGACTGAACAGAGCACGTTGATAGCGAGTTGTGGAAGTGGGTGGGCAAGTTGATGTATCTCGCAAATTGGCCCGGTGAATGGGATCACGAACGGGGTGAAGAAATGTATTTTTCTTTCAAAAAATAGATTTGAGCATTAATAACAATGCGGGAGGAGAGAGATGATGGCATGAGGGGGAAATGGAAAGGTGGGTAAGTGTAGCCAAGTGAGTAGTCGAGCAGTGCTGGCCGTAGCTAAGAGCTTGCAAAGGCATGGAAACGGGCCAAGATACCTATACAAAAATGAATGTCAGCCAAGAGGAGTGAATGACTAATACTGTACTGGAGTTACCACTCTTAAGGTGAGAAGATGCCGATCAGCAGGTTAATAATTGGGTTGCACAACCGAATGATATCCTGAGGAGTTACCCTAATATAATCCTTGCACTTGATATCGTACCTTGTCACGTCGTAGAGACGTCTCAAGGCGTGTCTCTCTCTCTCTCTCTCTCTCTCTGTTGACGGATTAGCTGCCAAGGAAAGAAAACATGGTAGGCTAAAACTGTGCAATTGTTTTAACTCAAAAGTTCAGAGCTAAACATGGCGAAGATAAATTACTAGTACTCTTTCTTATTGGTTACCAGTTTAGGCCTACAACAGCAACAACAAAATTGCATTTATAGAGCGCCTTTCACGTCGGGAGGACGCTGAACAGTCAGGACGGGACCCGAGCAAGGGTAGTGGGGTGGGAGAGAGTTAGGAGGGGACGGAGAGAGTTGAGAGGGCGGTCGAAGAGGAGGGTCTTGATTAACCCTTAATGTAAACTAAGTTTATAGGCATTTTATAAATAACCACTTTTATGCTGATATAGACATTATTCGAACCTATAGTGGAATCTAGTTGTATGCTATTAAACAAGCCACGTATAAATTAAGATTTGAAATGGTTCAGGAATTTTCTTATCTGATTTTTGCATTCTATGAATTTGCGTGGACTGAATTTGTACAATAACTATTTTGAAAAATGTATTCACCTTTGCCTTGTTTATTACCCTGGCTTAGGTTTCTACAAGAAAAACTTAAATGGTGCCTTTCTCACCACACCTACTGTTTGCATCCATGGAAGTATTGCCTGTTAGTAAATAATTCATGTTGGCATATACCCGGAATAGTAGTTAAGCATTCAATTACTGTACACATGGCTTACCATCTGTCAGCTAACGTTGCTGTAACATATATAGAGTTCAAAAGTCTACAAATTACATCTTAATCGCGGCTATTCTGAAATTTCAGGACATTGGAAATTCCATTAAAATTAGCCAAATGTGTGCTTTTTGAAATGTGATAGGGTATGGTAGAGTTTGTACAATGGTCTTATAGTAGATTCCTAATTCAATATCGAGTAAGCTTCCTAATTCAATATGAACATGTGAGCCCAATTGCCTAATGCATACAGTCCACATTTAACTCAACTAAGAAAACAATCCTATTGATCAACAGTTACCACTGCCGCAGTCGGAGTGTATAATAATAATAATAATAACTAATCCTTGCATTTTGATATAGCGCGTTTCACGTCTTCTAGAGGTCTCAAAGCGCTTCACAGAATGTACTGTATAGTGATCAGACAGTATATGTGTGGGCGAAATGTGGCAGCCAATTGCACACAGCAGTGTCTCACAAACAGTCATGGAATTGAAATGACCAATTTTTATTATTGTGTTTTTTTTGAAGGATTATTATTAGGTGTGTGTGTGGAGAGTAAGGAAACTTGCCCAAGGTTTCGCCTTGACCTGCCTGGATTCGAACACAGGTCTCACGCTTGTAAGGCTAGTGCTCTAACCACTGAGCTATAGGACTCCACATTATTGTTATTATTATTTAATAATAAATAATAATAAAAATAATCCTTGCATTTACTGTAGTGGTTTTCATGTCTTTTAAACGGTTCAAAGTGCTTCACAGAATATACGACCTCCCGATGTGATTTTGTTGTTGGATACCATAAAGTGAATTGGCTGTACATTTGTGAGATTGATTTGTGCAAACCTGAATTTTAGCAAGTACAGTTGTTAAGGCAGTATATTGGGAATGTGGAAATGAACACTGAAAGGTTGGGGGTGGGTCAAAAAGCCATTGAGATTCACCCCCTCAACACTTTCCTGGAAGATTCTTCTTAATGACTATTGTAAATGTGAGTCAATTGAATTCGTTTTAACTCAACAGGAATAATTTGTACCAGACTCGAGATTTTTCTTTTGTCGCCTCGCTTTGTTGTCTTTACAACTGTGCAGCAATTTGAGTCATTGATTTGATGGAGTTGCTATGGAAGTGAAAGATGGTTCATTAAGTCAGTTAATAACCAGGGAACATTTCAGCACTGCTTTCAGTGATGTTTTATGTACTGTTGAACTATACAATAATAGTTGAACTATACTGTCAAGTTTGAGGAAAGTGCTTTAAACTTCACCTAGTGTTTCATCAGAAATTTGACATTAGCCTGCAGGACAAGATAGAAAATTTACTTGCTATATGATTATATACTTGAGTGGGAGAGATGTAGATTCATATTCATATTCCATACAGGTTGATTTACCCATTTTAATATATTTTGCTGTTGGGAGGACTGGAAATAGAGAGATAGAGAGAAGGGATGATGAAAAGAACTTGGGAGTTTTCCACCTGTGGTTCTTACAAAATATATTAGGTTTGATGTGACTTTTTTAGAAAAATGGAAAATGAACAGCATGAGTTTTTTTTTACAATGTACAAATGTACATTAAAAAAACGCTGAAACTGCATTATGTTAAATTTCCCTTTGGTGTATCTCCATACTTGCTACAAATATGGAGAAACACAGTTCAATGATGTTATCACCCGAAAGGTTTGGGATATGTGATCTGCTGTGCGTTGCCATGATTTCAAACCCTCTCACTTTCTTCGCTTCCTCTGGATCCCAATACTGTAGCTTCGATTTCTATTTTGGAAAAATTCCATTAATAGGGTTTTGTGACAAACCAGATTAGAAACGAAACTCAATTATCGCTGAGTTTGTAGTGGGAAAATGGGAAGTATTAACTCACTATGGTACCGTGGCTGAGGTCTAAGCAACGGCAAAGAAACCCCCACACAACCTGCTACGTACGGTGTGTTTGGCTTTTGCTACCCACTTCTCCCCCCTCGCAGCATTGTCCGTGTGTAGACTATTAAGAGCTCCCAAGTCCTGGCATGGGCCTTGAAGCCATGACTCGGAGGAGAGAGTGTTACATTCTTTTTCTCCCTAAGAAGATCCTGTTTCTCTTGGTCTAAATGATCTCGGAAGTAATTGTTCTTCAATGGCCACAGAACTTCACTACATTTCGTTTACAGTAGTTACTGCAAGCAGTACAGTGATTGTCTTTTCATACAAGTAAGCATTTTCTGGCTTCCGTGAATGCATTTTAACTTCTTCCGCATTGCAGTCGCTATGCCCTCTTGTGGAAGTCAACACATGGAGTTATTCTGTTGTTTCTGCACAATGCTTGTATTTCAAAAAATTGAGTTCTAATACAGCAAAAGATGTTTTAATGTGTGCTGAGATGCATTTAATTGAAATGAAGCTTAAATTATCGGTTCTTTCTTGCTGTGGGTTACACTTCAGTTCACTAGAGATTCTTGGTCTTTGCTTGGTATGGATTTCTTTATTGCTGTAGGTAACAGGGTGACAGATTTGATAAGTCAGTTGACAAAGTAAGTACAGTACATCCTAATGGAGTTGACATATTTCCAATTGTGTAGATAGTGAACCACGACCGAATGTCTGAGTAAGTTGGCTTAACTTGCATAACCCATTTCCTTTAAGGAAAATGTATTATGATCGTTTCATGTTTTATTAAAAGAATATGCAAATTCTTTATAATAAGTACTTGACTCTCTGCTCACCATTTGCAGCCAGCTTACATCTCTAGATTTATTTCCACATATCCCATAGCAATTTCTGAGCAATTTTATTTCCTCTATGTGACATCTTGCATTTGTCTGTGTTAAACTTAATTTGGCAGTCCTTTTAGTTGGAGTGATTCTTGCATATGGAGCTAGTATTGGATTTGCAATTTCTTTCCTTTTGCCTCTTGTTCGGGATCCCAGCCAGTATTTCGCAGTCAGTTAAGTCCAGCATTTTGTGATGTCCTCCCAATATGAAAGGTACTCTGTAAATTGTTTATTTTTTGTTAGCCCTATTCTGGAAAGTTAAGGAGGCCAGCTTTAGTCCTTTTGTAATTACTGGTAACTGTGGATATTATTTAGTACAATAAAAAAATCTTGTGTGCCAAATAATGTAAAAATGTAATTGCGTTAGCTAATTGTTTTGTGGTGGAGGAAGTGAGACTGAGGAATCAGGGAGGGAGAGAGAGTTTAGTTTATACTTTTATTAGACAATTAGACTTGAGTCTAAAATGGGTCTTTTTTGGTTTACAGGAGTTTGCGGCACTTACAAAAGAATTAAATATATGCAGAGAACAGCTGCTAGAAAGAGAGGAAGAAATATCTGAATTGAAAGCAGAAAGAAATAACACACGGGTAAGTAATCTCTCTGTGTGAATATTCAAAATATTGCATCGATTTTAATTTGGAGTTCTTAGTCTTGAGAGTGTAGAAAAGTGGTGGCTCGGATTAGAAGGGTAGCTGCTAACTGTACCGATATGGTGAGTTCAACTTCAATGCTACAAATTGTACTGTGTCTTTATTGCAACTGATCCACAATATTTTTATGGAGAAAATTCTTCCAAACGTTTACCACTTGATGCAACCGTATCAATTAGTTGATAATCTACAAATATCATCGGGTTGATTGTTTCAGCATCTGGGGGCCTTTAAAGCTTCAATCAGTCCTCCATGAAATGAAGGCTTCGAATAAATGTGTTTGACAGATCCACTGATAAATCTGTGTCTAAATGTGTGTATTTAGTAAATACACTCCTATTTAGTGACCTTCATTATGACTTTAAGAATAATATTGACCAGTGAACAGTCACAGCACAACAGAACAATCATTTTCAAACTGGTTCGGTACAGTACTGTGTGCAGTTCGTTAGTTTCTGAGGAGAAATGGGAATTATTGATTTCCTGTGAAAATGTTTTTTAAATTCCTCGTTTTGTTTTTCCATCATCATTTTGGCTCCTTTGCAGCTGCTGTTAGAGCACCTCGAATGCCTCGTCTCCAGACACGAGCGGTCACTCAGAATGACCGTAGTGAAGAGGCAAGCTCAATCACCCGCAGGAGTTTCCAGTGAAGTAGAAGTTCTTAAAGCCCTCAAATCGTTATTTGAACACCACAAAGCTTTAGACGAAAAGGTACGGTCAGTGTGTGTTTGCGTTGTATTTTCTAAAACGGATAACATGGTTTGCAACCGAAAATAAATAAATTGATGAGATCAATAAATTTCAGCGCCATGGGACGCCCTCCTGACATGAAAGGCGCTATACAAGGTGTAATTTTGTGGTTGGTGTTGAGTAAAAGTACTAATTTCAGATTATTAATGACTAATTTAAGAAATAGTTTTCTTGATAAATTATAACATTTTAAAATCTTTTCCCCAAAGTCTGCACTACATAATATTTTGGCTTTCACCCCTGTTGTGGGATATAACTAAAATTTTGAAAATAATTTGCTTATCGTAGAGTTAATACATGATAATGTGTATTGAAGGTTAAACTAATGAGCCTGTGTCTTTTTCTAGGTACGAGAGAGGCTACGAGTAGCATTAGAACGAGTTAGTGCATTAGAGGAGGAAATAGCAGTTCGAGAGAAAGAGGTGAGTATCCTTGTTGAGCGTCACAGAGGCACTCTTATCAAATGAAAACACAGTCAATCCCTTCTGTTATATTGGCAAGATGTAGTTTCCTAGTCTGGAGTGTAGTAAGATGAAATATATACAACTGCCACTAGAGTAAAACTCGCGAATAAAGCACAGAATAACTTCACCGTGTGGCGCCATGATGAAGAATAGTCTTGGAATGCACTCAGGTGAAGAAGATTGGTTAATCTGTAGGGTACCAGAGATTGCTGCTGCAATCCTATCCTAGAGTGGACAACAACAACAACAACTTGCATTTATATAGGGTCCTCCGGGTCTTCCTCAGTGATGGAGCCTGACGCCGAGCCAGTGTAGGGGAGGTGACCGAAAGCACGGTCGAAGAGGAAGGTCTTCAGGCATGATCGGAAGATGGGGAAGGAAAAGGGGGCAAGGGCGGAGGGATAGAGGAAGAGTGTTCCGGAGTTTCGGGCGCAGCGGCTGAAAAAATAGACAATGTGAACATTTAGAAGAATTTAATATTTGCACATTTATTTCAGATCTCATTCTTGAAAGAGCAAAATTCACACGCTCCTAAAAAAGGCGCAGCTATGGATGGAATAGAAGACGGTGGCCACGGCTATGATAATATTCCAAGTACAAACGGCATGGTATGTTACAAGGCATCAAAATGCAAAGACTACAAAACGCAAAGTTTAAAATGACGTTAAGATTACATTGCAATAATTGATACTTAGATATTATAAATTATATATGCTGCCCTGTCAGAATAAAAATCAGTGATTTATAAGTGCTATTCGTGGCTCGAATCCCAGATTTGGGTTGGCACCATTGTATGAATTTCCATTTCAATAACCTGCGAAATATTTACTTTACTGTTCAATTTGTAAGAACATCTTTGAAGAGTGATTCTTAATTATATTTTCTGCAAGCGTGCGATAAGTATCTGACTAGATCCTTGGATCATTCGATTTATCAATAGAATCAGAATGAAGCCTTGGCCATGATGTGTTTTTAATTGTCTTTACCTGACGAGTTTGTATGAAACTGCTCCCAACTTTATTCAGTTACAAGTACAATGACACACCCAGCATTTTGATTTACGAAACTGCTTGTGATTTTGTTCTCTTGCCCAGGTAACAATCTGTCTTGATTTTCCGTGGTCTCCCAAGCATTGTTTTGCAGCTGGTCTGTTTATATCATTAAGTATATATTTCTTGCCTTTACGTATCTTTACATCAACCCCATTTGTACAATGCATTAAATATACTTGGTCTAGGAACAAAAAAAACCTTTGTCTTGAGTCCAGTTAATTCTGATTGGTGACTTCTGTATGTGGGAGCGAAATTTCACTTTCATTAAAACGTAGATTTAATTCCAACTTTTTACTTTTTTATTTCAGAGATTATCTAACAGCTCTATAAGTCACGATGAAGATTTGATTAAAGTAATAGAACTGCAGGAGGTAGTGGATAAACAAAACAAAGAACAGGCACAGCTGAAGGATCGACTTGCTGCTCTTTCCAGTAGAGTCTCGGAACTTGAAGAGGATCTAGATACAGCCCGTAAAGACTTGATCAAATCTGAAGAAATGAACACTAAACTCCAGCGCGACTTGCGTGAGGTAAGAATACTTAAGATAAACCTTCTGTTTGCAATAGCATGCAAAATCTAATAGATGTTTGTTTAGTGAGTGCACTTTCATATTTGAGATTGATCAAACAGTAGCATTTGCAGGATTAACTGAACAATGCAACTGTAAGGACTCGTATCTGCAGATATCTGATTATAACCTTTCTTGAATGTTGATTATGATTATAAATGCATTGTTGATAGTTTGCTCACTTAATAATAATAATATAATAATATTCCTTGCATTTGACATAGTGCTTTTCACATCTTATCGATGTCTCAAAGCGTTTCACAGAATGTACTGTAAAGTGAATTGACTGTATACATGTGGGCGAAACGCGGCAGCGCCTCCACAAACAGTCGTGGATTGAAATGACCCGGTTTTTATTATTGTGGGCTTTTTGGACGGATTATTAGTAGGCAAGTGGAGTAAGGAAACTCCCCCTCATCTGCCTGGATTTGAACACAGGTCTCATGCTTGTAAGGCGAGTGCTCTAACCACTGAGCCACAGGAGCTCCACGATGGGGCAAATAACTTTTTTTTGTGTGCCTTTTTTCCGAATATTTTTGGAGCAGGGATGCAAAAGTGTTTGTTTTCTGAGAGGCTGACTCACTCCGTGATGTGTTTTGCTTGTGCAGGCTATGGCCCAGAAAGACGATATGGAGGAAAGAATAACGACTCTTGAAAAACGCTATCTCAGTGCACAGCGTGAAGCTACATCAGTACACGATCTCAACGATAAACTTGAAAATGAACTTGCCAATAAAGATGCTATGTACAAACAGGTACAGACCTCTAGAATTTCCCAAATTAAGTTAGTTTGGATGAAGAACTCTTTATTTGCTGGAACTCCATCCCACAGTCCCATAGCCTCGCTTCGTCCCTTGCCTCTTTCAAGACCGGTATCAAGACCTTCCTCTTCGATCGTGCCTTCTGCTGCCCTCCCGCTTCTCTCCCTCCCGTCTCCTAACTCTCTCCCTCTCCTCCCCTCCCCCGTACTCTGTCCCTCCCCTTTGCTCATGTCCCGACCTGACTGTTCACCGCCTTGGGACGTCCTCCCGACATGAAACGCACTCTACAAATGTAATTGTGTTGTCATCATTGCTGTGAATGTCAGGAGGGTGTGTAAATGAGTTGTGGAAATGTAAACATGATACATTAAAATGTATAATAACTTTATGCCCAATGGCACAATTTGAAGCATTAGGTAATAAGTAAACCAGTATTTCTGAACCCGGAACCTTGCAAGCACAAATGCATGCACTGATTCAATTAAAAAAAGAAACATTTTCCTTCAGCCGTGCCGTCTAACTCAGAAATCACGAGGAAGGAGAATACTGTACTACATTAGAACGTAAATACTGTCAACCTTCATTTATACATAGGAGATCCACCCCTCCCCCAGGTTGTTTGATTCTGTCTTTCATCCCCAGGCAAATGGATTCTGTAAATTTATTTGGACAGTTTTGCACATCATCAGCATGTTGAGAAGGCTGCACGCCATTCAATAGCATTGCGATAGACAAACACGGATTCAGGGCATTTTCATTTAAACTTTTTCTTAATTGTTTACCGCGTGAGACAGTTTAGTTAACCGCAAGCTTATTTTGTTGTGTATCTGCTTCAGTTCAAATCTACTCGGTTGAATTTAAATTGTCTCATCGAAATAACTTTTTTCCCCAGTTACATCAAAAGGGAGATTTTTAAGGCTGCTTCTCTTAATTTATCCATGAACAGAAATGTAAAACTTCACCTTATTGTGGATTCTGTTAAATTTTTACAGTACGATTAGAATAATGGAAATGTGTGGCACTAAATTAGGGGAAAGGTTGTCTTGAGCTCCTTTTGATGTACCTCCTTTAGAGCAGCAATATTCAGGCACAAGTCATCATCCACTTGAAGTCTCATTTGTAATTATAATAATCCTTGCATTTGATACAGCAGCTTATCACGTCTTCGAGACATCATCACAGGATATACTGTAAAGTGTAGTGACTACATTTTGTGGGTGAAACATAAGTGATATAACAGGAGAATTTCACTGAAGAATCCAAAGTGCTTCATGGGATTTAGTGTAAAATGCAGTGAATATTTATTTAAATATGTATATGAGGGAGAAATTCCGGATTCACATAACGATTCTCATTCAATTACATTGCATCGAGTTTAGAATCGGAGCAAATTTAGTGTGGATACTTTGCTTTTCACATTGAAACGACTGACGTCTTGTTCACCTTTCAATCAGAGTGAAGAAAAGAACCGTCAGTTGCAAGAACGCCTGGAGTTAGCTGAACAGAAACTGCAGCAAACTCTCAGGAAGGCCGAAACACTGCCAGAGGTAGAAGCAGAATTGGCACAGAGAGTAGCAGCACTTAGCAAGGTAAGGGTTTACTGTGTGTGTGCGTGTTGTTTACACCATGTGTTTATCTGTAGTGCACTGGTTCCCAAAGAATTATGGACAGCTCCTTCACTTACGTACAAGTTTGTAACATTACGCTTTTCACTTTCAAATTGATGTGCCCACCATGAAACATCCACACGTTGAAGGTTGTAGCCAAGCTAATCTGTTGTAAATGGTTCGGCTGGATGTCTTTCAAACCATTTAGCAGTCGGTAACCAGTTCACTGATCCTGAGATGTTTGCAAACGTGTTTGCTAGAGCTTCCACATGGAGCCATCAATAGGGAGGGAATGTTCAGAGTATTAACATCCAGATTCGTGAGAGGGCTTTACTGAATTTGGCCTGTTGGATTTCTTCATGTTACTTTGTGAGTACTGTATTTATACAGTTCTTGGTTTTCTTTTGTGATCTGTACGTATTGATGCAAACTGCCAGAGAGAGAGAGATAATGTAGTAGATTAATTTTTAATTGCCTAAACACATAAAAATGATTAGCGAGAAATGCAAGCTGTAGGAGAACAGCGAATGGGGGGAAAAAAGGCTTTTTAGCAAAGGTTATATACGTAGGTTGTTGTGAATTTTAAATATTTTTTAGTTTAGACTCCATGGGCAAATCTTTCTGTTCATCTAAAAGTCTTGGATTTGGATAGTGAAAATTGACACAGCTGTCTAGCGTCCAAAATTTTAAGGAGTGTAGGAAATGAAGCAGTTGAACAAAGATCTTTCATGTTCACGGGTAAATAAAGCATTCTCATTTTGTTTTTTGCCATATACTGTTTTGGGCTAGTTGGAAAACGACAGCCGTGGCAAGGGTGAAATGGCGAGAAAGATGGGTAGAGGAACGAATTGTGTGCTGCAAAACAGAACACAGATTTTACACAGGTTTCTTCCCCAATCTAGCGAGCGACAATTGCTTTTGGATAATTGTCTTAAAAGACAAGACAGAGTTTTGATAGATTTGTGATTCTTTTGATAAGCTGCTTCTGTTTTGCCTTTGTAACGCAACGACATCTTGTGCTGTATATTGTCAAAAGGAAAATGAAACCTGGAAAGTTTTGTAAGTAGTTTTAAGTTTAACTGAGCAGAGTCCTGTGTCCCCCCCCCCCCCCACCTCCTCGGTTTTTGTGCCTTGTTGAAGTGGCATTCTTATACAACTGTGGGAATTTGAAGCCCATTTGGTATAAATGTAACAATGTGAGTGTTTTAATATTCATTCATTCTGATCACTTGCTTGTGTTCTGGATCGTATCCACCATTGTCCGTCGTAAATATGACCACAATAATAATATCTTTTAAAATATATATATGTGTGTATCTGAACTGGGAAAATTCTCTCTTGTTTATAATCTACTGTGCAAGGCACATTGTGGTAAAAATGAACTTCCTTCCTACCACATTTTGAAACTCTTTTAATTCAAGCTTAACAATTCATTCATGAGTCAAGCTTTTCCATTGCCATTATTCTTTTCTATTCCACGCTCTAGTCTCAAAAACTTTTTTTTATCGAGTCAGTGTATTCCTCAATAGGCGCTTTTCCTCCTCCTCCTCCTTCACTAATATCGATTATTGTAATCTTTCTGCTCTTTTTCTGTACCTCTCTTTTTGCCTTTCGTAGTCTCATCCTACCCTTTCTTCTGAAGATTCTACTGTTATGGAGGCTAGACTGGTGGAACTGAACGCCATGCTTAGGAAGGTAGAATATAACTGTCTTATTGCTTGCTACTCTACTGCCTCTGCAAACAGTGGCAGTTGATACCTTTTGATTGTGTAACCAAACGCTGGCTGAACGTTTGAGCTTCAGGCGTGCACAGAGCTGTTTAAAGCACCGTTGAGCATCTGTCGTGTATTTCCTACGAAAGATACGACAGATACACCAGGCTTTTTGCGAGGCCACTGGCTGAAGCTTTTCACTGAAGTGGAAATCAGTTTCTGGAAGAGTTGTAATTCTTTCACAAGGTTTCATTATTTCAAAGCTCTGGTCTTCGCAATACTAATTTACTACCCCCCCCCTCCCCCCCCTTTTTTTAAATTTTGCCAGGCCGAGGAAAGGCATGGAAACATTGAAGAAAGGTTACGCCAGCTCGAGGCCCAACTGGAAGAAAAGAATCAAGAATTACAACGAGTACGTTTTTCAGGTTAAATTTTAACACACACCTACCTTCCCTTCTCCCTTGCTCGGATCCCAACCCGATTTTTCAATGCCTTGGGACGTCCTCCCGATGTGAAAAACGCTGTATAAATGTAATTTTGTGGTTGTTATTACATCTAAAAGAATAAAAAATCAAAGTCTCTGCTACAAATGCTGAATCCTACACATCTTATATAATCTTATCATTATAATACAGTTAGACATGTGGATTCCTTTGCAAATTAGTAGGTAATGGTGTGTGTGTGTGTCCTTGTATTATCTTCCTACCCCCACAAATGGTCATACATTTGTTTCTTAAAATTGCAATAATATTGACATTCCAATTATTTCTCTCCAGATGTCAACCATTTGAGTGGAAGATTTCATGGGTTCAGATTGATGTATAAAAATATATATATTTCTTTTAAAGGCTCGACAGAGGGAAAAGATGAACGAAGAACATAATAAGCGCTTATCAGACACCGTGGATAAGCTTCTTTCCGAGTCCAACGAAAGACTTCAGCTGCATCTAAAAGAACGGATGGCATCCTTAGAGGAAAAGGTGATGCTTTTTTTTTGAATTATACATAGTTGGAGTTATGAAACTTCTAGTTGTCTTGTTACCTGGTAGTTCTAACAAAACCCTAGAATTAAGAAGTTGGGTTTAATTCTCAGATAGACATATGTAAGTACAGTATAAGTACAGTATTCTGCGTGTTTTTAGGGAGAGGGCCTCTAACTAGTAGCTGAATTCAGATGAGGGCCCAAACTGCTCGGAACCCATTAAAAGCTGTTTATCTTCCGTTTGTGGTCAGCGGATAGCGTGGCGGTGGCGAGACATCAAATATTTAGAGGCTCAGATGATGGGAGGAGGGAAGAAATCTCTCGATCATCAATGCTAACTAGCTGAATTGTTTAACTTTGATTTGAAATGGCTGTATTGAGTTTCTAGCAGGAAAGTTGCAATGATCTGATGTATATTCTGCGAAATATTTCAGAACGCCCTTATTCGAGAACTAGAAAATACAAAGAAACTCATTGAGGAAACACAACATGAGAAGGTAGGCGGTCTGAAAGGTTATTAGCCAAGGAAGTAAAGATAATGTTGCTTCATGATTTATTCATGTTCTCCTCTTGTTCCCTGTTTGTGCTAAATTTTTTTAGTAAGCCTTCTGTGCTTGAAAGCATTTTTGTGAATGTAAATTAATAGTCTGAGTGTTACCAGATAAAGGTTTTAATTGCACAGGGAAACTTTAATGTTAAATATTTAAACTTCCGCTGTATATAATATTTATACAGTGAATGGTTTGGGTACTAAAAATAGGGATTATAATATGTAGCTCATTTTCGAATACAATGGTTGGGCTCTTTATATATTAGAAATGATTGGTTTATAAAGTGCAATTGGAACTAATCCATTTTGTTGTATACATTTGGTTTAATGAAGATCCACAAGTTCTGTTTGTTGGACTCACTGTATGCAAACAAACTCAACCAATCTATTTCACCCTAATCTTTGAAATATTCAAAGTCCGGGTAAAACTGACCCATTGTTGTGTATTTAAACAATTTCAGCAATTAACGTATGAATCTCACGAAACGTTCGATGCAGTCTGATGGCAAATTTGAATTCCTCAACCATGTTGGACATGGTCATGATTCTCTCTTTGACCCCATGCAAACACGGGAATATTGTATGCATATGGTTATGGTGAAGAGTGGAAATGTGTTATATGGTATTGTGTGTAGTACAAGGTACTTTCGTTATTTTACGTTCTGTGTGTTTTTCTTTAAATCTCGATCGTGTGGTCAATTTACCCTCACAGAAATGTATTATCACAGGAGGCTGCTTTTGTGTCTGTAATGGATTTGTTGCGCTGGCATTTAAAAGATAATTTTCAACAAAAAAAAGCTTCAAATTTACTTTGAAACTGGAGCACAACAATAACCTTTTATATGTATATATCTGGTGAGGTTGAAGTCACAAACATATGATGGCTGATCTTTCACAGATGTTGCATGGCATTTCACGTCCTTTTATGCGTTTGCCGTGTTTTTAAACCCAATGCTTTGATTTATATTTCAGGAGCGAGTGTTACTTGAAATTGAAACCATGCGGTCTGAAAATGATCAGTGGAGAGTGAAGCCCACACCTTATGGAGATTCTCTACATCACAGGTAGTGAAAATAAGTGGCACAGTTATCTCGTGTTTGTTATGACTGCTATTTCTGAAGGTGTTGTTGAAGGAGATGCATAAGTCCTGGGCATTTAATAGGATGCCTTGTCCAAGGAGAAGTCTTCCAACACTTCAGTTATCTTTATGTAGGACATGTAAGAACCTAAATGTTATTGCACAAAAGGTACATGCCTGTACATGTTGTATTCAGTGCTGAAAACTTGGCTGAGGTTGTAACCTCTTATCAGAGGTTGTAACCCTCTTTGAAAATAGGTACTGTCCACAATTCTCTCTTCCTTGTGCAGTATGTACCAGGTTACGCTGGAGTGTTTTGTAACCAGAGATGGATAAAAGCAACAAATACTGTTTTCCACCTTCATTATCAGGAGGTTTCCCTCAGCTCCTCTTCCAAAGACCTGAAGTGAATCATAGGAACATGTGTTTTGAGCAAATGAGAACTCGCCACACGTGGCAGTCTGCGTCATTGTTTTCTCCCAATGCGCTGAGTGAAAGCGAAACCTACTTCCAACTGACTGCAGAAGAGCTCTATTTGCTTAATTCCCTTTGTAATGTATTTTAATCTACCGGTGGTATGTAAAACGCATGCCCGCTGGAAAACTGAAGTGTAGACAATTTATTCCGTTTTCGAGAAGGAATAAATTGCGCTCCTCTCCAGGCGCCTGTTTTGAAGATTTTGTTTTTGAGGTTTTAAAACCGTGGCAAGTTGAGACTTAAATGGAAGAATTGCTGGTAAAACAGGAATCATTTTTGAGACTGAAGTAAACTTGTTTGAGTGTCTGTTTAACCATTTCAACCACCGAAACTGAAAGATCGGACGCAACAATTACTATTGATACGTTAATGCAGTGTATTTGATAGATATTTGAGACTGAAGCATTTGGAATTGAGGTGGAAAACCGTAAAGTTTCACTTATATACTATATCTATATTCACTGTGCATTTACTTTCAGGCAGGATGGCAAGTGTTACTGAAAGTAAAAGCACAGCAACACATAGGTTCCTCCCCAATGAGTAATCAAGACTTTGTCTGTTTAGTGCCTGAACCTGTTACCTGATTAATAGCTATGTGTGGTTTTTGTTGATGACCACATTGAATCCCTCCTTTATAACCAGTTGGTAGAAGATTTGTCTTGTGCCTCTTCTTTCACCCACTATAGAAATGGCCAGTAAGCTCATCAATTAACTAAACTGTGATGCCCTGATCATATTTCTGTTTACTTCGGTGGGGGGGCCATCTGAAACGAGAGATGTAATTTTCGTTTGATTTCATTATTGCCATGTTTACCTCTCAGGCAGGGCCTTGGACATTCTCCCGACATGAAAGGCGCCGTACAAAATGTAACTTTGTTGTTGTTGTTTTCAGGAAATGAATCCTTAAATTAATAGGATTTTTTTTATTTTTGAATAAAATTCAAAATATTTTCTGCAATTTTAAAAGAATATTTATATATTTTTCAGCAGGTCACATTTAGGTAGTACCCCAGAGTTTAGATTCCCACTGACATCTACAACAGTGGTGGACAATCATCCAGATCCATATGTCAGTGCTCCAGTATTACGTAGAACTCAAAAGGGACGTTTAGCTGCTTTACGAGACGAACCTTCAAAGGTAAAGCTTTTTGTTTTTTACACACGAGATTTGAAACGTTAGAGCATTTTTGCCTTAACCTTGATGGAGTGTTTTTTGTTTTAAGTTGAGCTCTTAAGAAAAAATGGATTTTTGTAAAGTCAGACTTATAAAAAAAACTCATCTTTTTTTTTGAGGGAACTGTTTTGAGGAGCGAAAAGTTGCTCCAGAGTTCGATTAAACCTGAGGTTTGAAACCAGGCGTCACAGCATCCGTGCCTGCGTCACTCTGTTTTTGATAAAGCAGTTGTTCACAAGTACATTAGGCCTGTAGGAATTTAAGATTGACACATCTGAATTCTCTTCCACTCATGATATATCCTGTTGGTCTATGGACTGTCTGTTTTTTGAAAAGAAAAGATTAGCCTTTTCTACATAATGGAGCCATTGTTAGAGACGTGAGGATTTGTGATCCCATTGGTTACTGACTGTTTAGGCAACGTGTTGTTTCTATTTTGTGTGTGTAAATTTAATGCAAATTTGTTGAATGAGCCACACTGTTATGAATCTCAAGATAATTTTTTTAATACACAATAGCATTTGTTGTGCGAGTCACATTGGTGTTTAGGTGACCCACCCATTGTCTAATGTGGTTTTCAATTTTCTAGTGGATCTGCTTACCTGTACCCATGCTTCATGATGTTTAATATATAATGAATCATTTAATTTATTCCATATTTAACTCTCAGCTCTTGGGCTGTTGTGTGTTAGTTTTGCAAATCATTTAAAAACAAAACAGTGGCTTATTGCATCCTAGACTGTCTTATTAAATGAAGCAGTATAATTTATTGAAACAATTCATTACTGTCCCATCTTAATGTGTTTTACTTTCCTTCTGTTCCTTGCTACGTTTCTGATGGATGTCTGCAGCATGTAAGTTTGAACGCTCAAGAAGCGTTTTGTGCAGTTTCGTGAACAGTGTTGGAAACAAAAATTCTGTCACCTCTTTCTAAAAGTATTCAACTTTAAACTAAAGACTACAGAAGCAATTGCTGGACAAAGTCAACTTGTTCCTTTCTTTGTGTCCGGCTTTTTAAACCCATCAACACTTTTTCCACAATCCTTAAGCAAGTCAAACCCTTGTTTATGGCGATCCTAGCTGGATGAGCGACGGGAAGTTTGCCCGACAGTGCTTGCAGTGACGCACTATTCAGTATTAGTTGGTTCAATTCCAGCATGAATCCCAACGCACATTCTGAGCGCTCTGAGCTGTTGGAGGGCGCCACATAAATGCAAGTCGTCGTCGTTGTTGTTGTTGTTGTTGTTGTTATTCTCAAGCCATGTCCTTTGCTGGCCTGTATCTAATTACTCTACAGAATTAGACAAAGCGGGCCCCCCCTCACCCCAGGGAGAGCATGCATTCCATTCCAGACACAGGGAAACAAACTTTGGGTGTGGTGTGTAGGTGGCAAACACACATGTAAGTTTCGTTCTGGTTCGGTGACTGATAAGCACGGTATTGATTTTCAGGCACGCAGGTGTCCAAAACAGTCCGATAAGGCCACCCGGTTTGCTTTATTTATCTCTCTCTCTCTGCTGAGCCTTTAAAGTGTTGCGTTTTTCCTTTTCCTGAGCAGGTTCAGACACTAAATGAGCAGGAATGGGAGCGCGCGCAGCAGGCCAGCGTCCTGGCCAACGTGGCTCAGGCTTTCGAGAGCGACGTGGAAGTCTCGGACGCGGAGGACGATCGGGAGACTATCTTCAGCTCGGCCGATCTCATGTCGCCCAGCGGCCAGGCCGACGCTCAAACTCTGGCCATGATGCTGCAGGAACAGTTGGACGCCATCAATAACGAAATAAGGTTTGCGTCGGATGTTTTGAAAAGGGAAATTTTTTATTTTAAATAATAAAAAATCGACCGGCTTACAGTCAAATCGACTTCACTTCAAGAAGTAAAACTGCCAATTGAATCGATACACGACTGTTAAGTATCAGAACAAAGGCTCACAGCTAGTCATAGTTGTTGGTACTAACCAGGAACTTTAGTGGAAGGGGCTACTCTTGATCAGTGCAGTTAATTGCAGAAAAATAATATTAAGATATAAAATCGACTCCTTAACATTTTGGATATAATAATAATAATAATCCTTGCATTTGATGTAGCGCTTTTCACTTTTTCTAGACGTCTCAAAGGCACCTCCACAGAATATACTGTCAAGTGAATTGACACTTTCCAGTGTTTCTGTGGGCCAAACACGGCAGCCAATTGCGCGGAGTGGAGAAAAGAGAGAAGAGGATATAAGCAAACCGAGACTTAAGATCTCATCTGGCTGTTTTTGTTTTTATGCAGGCTGATCCAAGAAGAAAAAGAGTCAACACAGCAGCGCGCGGAGGAAATCGAGAGCCGCGTAGGCAGCGGAAGCCTGGACGGCCTGAACCTTTGTCACTTCAGGTCCGCGGGCACCCTTCCTGCCTCGTTCACTACTTCCTCCCACGCCAGCTCCTCGCCACCGGGCAGCGGGCACTCGACCCCCAAACGAGCTCCTCGTAGCCCTGCTCACGAGCTCGAGCGGCTTGGCGCCATGACGCTTGTAAGTTCAAAGCTTTCGGTTCCTCGTAAGCTTGGTTTTTAAAGTTGAGGTAACTTTCTAAAGTGTTTGACTAGTTAATAGTAATCATTCTAGTTAGTGTAAGGGTGTGAAGAAGAAGTCAGCAAAACAAATTGTTAGATATACGAAACTGGATTAGATATACTTTTTCTGTGGCTTGCGATCTGTAGGCAAATGTAGCCTTGTTTAAAATTTGAGACTTGAGTAACAGCTAATTTCAGTGGATTTTTGATTTGTAAATAAAAAAAACTTTCGGGTTATTTATAATTAAAACGTAGCTGTATAAGGATAGCAAATACTCTCTTCTGTGGTACAACTTTCACAATCTTTTAGTCAAACCAGGACAGAAAACAATACGCTCTTCTGTAACCAACTAATGTAGTTAGTGTTATTTTAATCTCATTGCAGCAGATCACTGCAGATGCTATTAGTTGTTGAACTGAATGCAACGTTTGAATTAATGCACTGTTTTAAAAAAAGGTTTGCTTTGAAATTTTCCACCTTTTCCTCCAGTTTCTGTGGTTTCTGGGACTGTTGTCTTGTATAACCTTCTGAACAATTTTTGTATCCTTAATTACTCTCTCTTTTCTTTGCATGTGTCAGCCTAGTGATTTAAGGAAACTACGTAGGAAGGTAAATGTATAAAATTGAATTTGAATTGCCTGCTGGTGGGTGTGGGCAGTTGTACACCAAACATTCAACAAACATGCTCAGAAACTGTACCACACACTATTATTTTCTACTGTTGAGCATGACGTGACAAATTTAAGTCCTTCTTTATTTCCTTCCCATTCCCAACACAGAATTATTTAATTATTTGAAATTTGTGCACTGTTTTTAAGCTTTATTACCTTCGTGCATTTTTTTTGCGCGTTTTTTAAAAAAAATTAATACAAAATGCTTTATTCTAGGGTAAATTGAAGCGTTTCAAAACTGAATACTTCAGTAAACAAGGGAATGTTAGAGTTCTCCAGTTGACAACACACACAAAGACTTTACATTGCTGCGTCCCCACCCAGTTTATTTCTTGACGTGAACCATGTCAAGTAGAAGTTATGGTTTTCATGCTCGTAGAGGGAAACATCAGAATTGTGTGGCTTTGTGCCTCCAAGTGACTAGTTTGTGTATTGGCAGAGATCTGACCATAAACCAGTTCTCTTGTCGGTATGAGTCTGAGATCACAGAGGATTTGTGTGTTGGGGATAATTGATTGCAACAAATGCTCCTTAACATCTTCGTGTTTCCTTTTCTGCCTTTTCCATCTTTTTTTCAGTTTTTTAAAAAAGAAATCGCTAAACAATGTAAGCTTTTCTGTAAAATTTGGTAACGCAAAATATCTCGATTTGTCGGGTGCTTTCCTAAAATTCAGCAACGCTCCTAAAGTCGCTTACTTGTGCCATAGCAATTGATATCCATAACTGTTTCAGTCACTATAGTATTTATTGGGTTCCTCTCAGCTATCTGTTGTGACCTGAAGTCATTTGGAGTAATTTTCACCCACACAATACACTGTCAATTCACTTTACAGTGTATTCTGT
Source organism: Hydrolagus colliei (assembly GCA_035084275.1). Taxonomy (NCBI): domain Eukaryota; kingdom Metazoa; phylum Chordata; class Chondrichthyes; order Chimaeriformes; family Chimaeridae; genus Hydrolagus; species Hydrolagus colliei. Next base: position 31,825 of record JAYJKW010000353.1, read on the forward strand.
GAAGCGCTTTGAGACGTCTTGAAGGTGTGATGCAAGGATGGTTATTATTTGATGTTACAATTTTATGAATTCACTGGTTTTTGACTTTGCTTGCATATTTAAAACTGTGTTGCAATTTCCCAATATAGTCTCCAATAATGAAAGATGATTTCCGAGAAGATAAAACCACTATAAAGTGCGAAACGTCACCACCCTCCACACCTCGGTCCATTCGGCTGGACAGAATTAACCAAGGAGCTTTGTTTACAATGAGTCAGGAAGATATCCGGGATATAAGAAGGTAAAACTGTGCATCTATTAATATGTATGTGTGTGTGTGTATTTATGTAAATTAAAATTTCAATCCTCAGGATAATGGAGACACCAGCTTCAATTATGCAGGGTGAATCCAGAGTCCTTATTCATAGGTTTATACAATAGCTGCACACTCTCTACAAACATTGTGTTTTAAAAAAAACAATTAATAATTTAAATCTCTTGAGTAAAGACTTCTGATTCACCTTGGATAATTGTAGTGCCCCAAGCTAAGATTAGCTATACTAGCACAGTCTGAGATTTAAATCTGGTATCTGTAGCTGTGTGTACTGTGTTGCCCGGTCCAAAAATTTATTTTGAAAAAAAACGAATGGCGACCGTACGAATGAAACGTATTATTTTCTGCAGTTCGACTGGGTCACAGGATGGGCAGGTCAGCAACCCCAGTAGCAGCAACAGCAGCCAAGATTCCCTTCACAAAGCTCCCAAGAAGAAGAGTATAAAATCTTCTATTGGGCGTCTGTTCGGTAAGAAAGAGAAAGGTCGGCTTGGACAGTCCATCAGAGATCCGACGGGACAAGGTTGGTTTGGAAGTCAATAATCTAATAAACCCAACTGTGTAAAGTCTATCCCTTTTTTTCCCTTTCCATTTAATTTTTGTTTCTACGTTTAATTTGTTTCGTAAAGCCTATACGGCGTATTTCTCTCTCTCTCTTTATTCTTTTGGACACAATTTTAATTCATTTCAATTTCCGCATAATTTATTTCTCTTCCATTCTCTTGATTCTTTATATTGCCAAATGACTGTCCATCAATCTTAGCCCAATCTACATGCTACCTTTCCAGGTTCAGGTCACACTTTATTTTCTGTTGGTCTTCTTGTTCCTTGTTTGGATTTTACTTGACTTTCTGAATGGAAGTTTTGCTTGTGCTTTCTCAACGAATGAATCCTAGCATGGGAAATTTTTTGGCATGGCAAAAACTGTGTGCTGTGTACATGTGGAAAAGTTTTAACACCTATTAATATCCATTTATTTATGTGGTGGTGTGGACTTTATGCTGTCGGGCTGTGCGTTCGATAAGCAGTTGAATAAAAAGAGACCGGATACAATTTCATTGACATTGCTCAATGACATGTGGTGCGCTGTGCAAACCATTAAAACACAGTAAACTGGCAGCAAGAATCATACGTTTTCTCTTTATGGTAGAATTGCCAAGAATATCAGTCGCATTAGAATTTGGACTCGCATTTGCTCCTAACTCCTAATTCTACAGCTAAGCCTTCAAACAACCCTATTTCACATTGCTGCTGCTTTTTTCTCTCTCTCTCTCTTTGCTGAGTGACAATCTTTGAATAGTTGAATAGCTTAAATTTGCTGGAAAGAAAAGTTGTTACTTCAACTGACATTTCTTGTCGCATTCCCCGAGTATAACGTGTGATTTTTTTTTCCAACCTTTTATTGTTTTAGCTGGCATGCTAGATATGGAAGCCTCTCCTCAGGACGCCTTAGGACTCAGCAAATTTGGCGGTCAGGCAGAGAAAGATAGAAAAATGAAGAAGAAGTAAGTTTGATTTTTATTTTATTTCTTTTTGAAATGCTAAACCGAGATATTTCAATGGAGAGGAAGTAAATTGGAATTGGTGGATGGTGAGACGTCTTAAAATCTGTGGCACTTCTAATTGTATTTCTAATGGACGAGAGATGAGATGTGGCCGCTGTTCCATTGTTTATTGCTGAATGGGCCTTTATTGATGAACTGTCTGGCTGTACTTGTTGACTGGGTTAAGATTCATTCCATTTCGTATTGTTCTTCTCCTTTTTTTTGCTGTTTAGGGAATTGGTTGGAGGCAGAACTGACCCTCCAATGTTAAACCATTTACAACGAATCATTGCTCCTAGATATATTTCCCCCCCACCCTTACCCTTTTGGGAATTACAGTAAAAGCCCAACACCCTCAGGATCTGGCCAATGCCGGTTAAAGCGTGTGCCGGATATTCAGCCGAAAACGCAAAACAAACCTCCCAAAATTTATGCATTTTTCCGGATAGATTCCGGTTAATTGAATGCGGACCTTTTTTTTTGCGATGGTGGTTACACGGAAGTTACGGTTGATCAGGTGCCGGATAAACAGGCTTTTACTCTTCTTAGTTGTGATGTGATTGAAAAATCAGGGCCTCGCTTTGTAAGGAATCCAAGTTACAGACAGACCTGCGTTGAGGCACTCTGGGTTGCAACATGTGCGACATATTATTGAGTACCACTAATAAATTGTTCTAACTGTATAAATAATAGTGTTCGGATGGAAACTTTCCTTTCTCCACATCTTTTCTTTCCCTTATTTTTTCATTGGTCCCGATTTTCGAACGAGTGTTTCACACATTTTTTTTGTTTTTCTCCCATTTTCCTTCCCTTATGTTTCCTTCTATTCACTCCATGATTTAGTAGTAAATCTGGGTAAGTTCATTTATCGGAAACCTTCATGAATGCACTGGGTTTTTGCTCTGCGGGGTCTGTGCCAACTTACAATGGAAAGGCAAATGTGTTACTTCACTGGAATGTGTGGAATGCAGGATTATAACTTGAAATGTTCATACTGCCATTGAGTTCCAGTTTGTAAGACGAGAAAAAAACCACTAGTGCCTTGGATGGCAAGTAACAAAAAGGGTCCGTGACTTTCAAAAACTTAGTGCCTCACACTTTCTGGTCAGTTCAAGAACTCGAACTCTAGTGACTCTAGAACTCTAGGTTACCAGTCTCCTGACGAGAAGTTCACCAATTGAATTCTGAGACCTAGGACTATACGGCAACAGTTTTTGCAGGGCTTGGAGGCACAGTTCCAATCACTGTATGAATTGGTATTATGGACAGGACTGTTGATGAACACCAGTCCTTCACTTGAAGGGAGGAGGAGGGGGTTGTGAAGAGGGGGAACTTTTAAACGCAACTGTCTTTTAATGAGGACTGAACATTGGGGGCAGTGATGATGCAGAGTGTTGCATTAACAACTTCAGTGACTGGAACTCTTTGGAATAGTATTCCATGTGGTGTATTTTAACTTGAGGGAGAATCTGTGCTTGCTGTGTGAGACTTTACTGTTGACGCCTTTTCTATTAAGAATGCTTGTGTGAAGGAGTGTTTTTCTGGTTTCTCTGAACTTTCTCCTTCAAAAAACAACAACAACAACTCTTGGAAATGTTTGCTAACTCGCTAGTACAACTCACATTAATATTTAATATTGCAAGTTTTGTGTGACTCCTCTATGTGCATGTGTTACATAACATTTTTACATTAAAAAAATTAACAATCTACAATTGCTTCATGGTGTAACTCTGGAAGGAAAAAACTGCTTATTTTTGCTCCCAATGTACAGAGAGCCAGTGGCAGCACCTTCTTTGTTTTTGTCTCTCTCCTGAACTGAGTAATGGATACGGATTTCTGTTAATGTCATATTTTAGGACGGAGTTGTTGGAGGAAGCACGGAGGCAAGGCTTGCCGTTTGCGTTATGGGATGGACCTACTGTAGTTGTGTGGCTGGAGGTAAAACCGCAAACCAATATCCATCTAATTGAAGCCGTAAAAATTATTACTGTTTACTTATTCGCGGTGCTAGCGGCGCTCTCTAATTTTGTCGTAAGATGTGCGTGTTATTATCTCCCGAATTTCCAACCAACTCTCGCTTGCTTGCTTGCGTTTCTTTTGTATTTTGTTTCCAGCTTTGGGTAGGAATGCCAGCCTGGTATGTGGCCGCTTGCAGGGCCAATGTGAAAAGTGGCGCCATCATGTCAGCCTTGTCAGACACCGAAATACAGCGCGAGATTGGCATCAGCAACCCTCTCCACAGGTTAAAACTCCGTCTGGCGATCCAAGAGATGGTGTCGCTAACCAGTCCTTCAGCGCCTCCGACATCTCGAACGGTAAGAAGCGATTCAATTTTTTTTTTACCATCAAATACAATCAATGACGTGTGTAGCTGGGTGAACGCGTTTGAGGTTCTCTATCAATCCATACGTGGATAAGTTTACGATCTTAAAATGTACTTTCGTTGTACCTTTCTTGAATCTCCCATTCACTTTTAAAGTGACTCATGAATTCTCGTCACTCACTTCCAAAAATAAATAACGTGTACACAAGTCTATTGTAAAGTGCCATTTGGGGTTTGATTGTCGGATGTATGGAATGATGAGAGAAAGGTAGCCATTTTAGAGGTTTTCGGGATTCAAGGTTAGTCGCTGCCCTGCATTCCTTCATCTTTTTCCTACCGCTGTCTTAGTGTGAGCGGCTTTTAGTCTGCAAAGAATACATCATTAAAACCAAGTCCATAACCTCCGCTGTTTTAGGAATCCTTCTAGTTTTATGAAGAGGTGACAGAATATAACTATTCACCCAGGTTGATCGTACAATTATATATTTTTTATTTCTACAATTATATTTTTTATTTCTAAAACAATTTTGGAACGCATTTTATTTTTCCATAGTTTGTTTTAAATTACGCACGAGGCTGAGCTTGTTTTGTTTCCATTTGATTATTTAACAAACTACTATTGCCTTAATTGATTTGAAGATTGATTTCAAGGGAAAGCGGGTTGTTGATTCATCACAGTGGAGGAAACGCTTTGGGTTGGATGGAGCACAACACTGAATCAGGCCAATTAATCTGTACTTGGGGGGGAAAAATTGAAGTAGGGCAGGGTAAAGGTTCCGCTATCGATTTCTACAAATTACAGCCTGGTTTAGAAATTTTACGAGATCCCATTCCGCGACTGAACCAATTTGAAAGGAGTTTTGTACTCTCCTCCAAACATGACGGGAGGATGTGGCAGCCATAATTCTAGAATGAACGAAACAGTTTTGCGAATGCTTTGCTCACCTTGTTTAAGGACCCACATATGCGCCTGTGTCAGCTTCCTTAAATGTACTTGTTGCTTAATGTTCTGCCACCTCTCCTCTTTATTACTGCTTACCTGTCATTGGATATATATGATATGATTAGTCCACTGGGAATGTCTGGTTGACACATGAAGAGATGGAAAATCTTGCCGCTACACCGCAAACGGTTAGTGCTAGATATTAACTGCAGCTTTTGTTCCTTTTGATTCTTACAGCAGCTTTTGCCCACGTGCCCTACTCCCTAGTGTGTGTGTTTGTGTGTGTGTGTATATAGTGTTTCCCAGTGTTGTAAATATGTGAGTTGTAATTATGTCCTTTGAACTTTAATGAGGATGAAATCCGAAAGTTCTCTTGACGCCCCAGATCCGATTTGATTCTGTCTCACCCGAGCCTTAGGTTGTTCTACCACAACATGGTTGTGCGTTAAACTAATTTTCTATGAGATGTGTAATGGTGATTGAGGAAGCCACCTAACAAAGCTCTACTATTACACATTCGATGTCGCTGTACAGTACTATCCTTCTACGTTTGAGATGTCTCCATGGCATGGCCTTAACTATGTTGGTTCCCTCCCTTCCCTCCACCCTCTCCGACCCCAGCTCGGGTCTGAAACACTGACTGTCCAGTGCCTTGAGACGTCCTCCCGACGTGAAAGTAATATAATGTAAACTAAAGTAATGTTGTTGTTGTATCATGACTGTTTCAATATTTAAAAGCCACTTTCTCATTTGAAGCTGATGCTTAAATATGTGTTTGGGAAACACCAAATGCCTAATATGGAAAGAGTAAAACGGTAAAAAAAATGTTTTACTCACCTTAGAAATACTTTGACTTTGCAATAATGTTAGCCCATTATAACTCGATGATCATTGTGAGTGCAAGATAATAGTGCGTAAGCACACAGCCCAAAATATTCAATAATTGCTCATCTTGACTCGCATAGATCCCAATCAACTAATCTTCTGTGTGTTTATGCTGAAATGCCGTTTCAGAACACACACCTGAAAGGTGCATGATCTTGGCAGATTATCTTTGAATTTATTTATCTTTATGGATCTTTTTGCACGTGACTTTTTGAAATTAAATGAAAATGCTGTGAAAGTATTGGCACCGCAAACTAACGAGACTTGTTTCAGTCACTTTCTTTCCAACAAAAATTATGATAATGATAATCTTCAAATGCTAGGTTTATTATTATTATTTCTTTCTGGAGCTCCTGTAGCTCAGTGGTTAGAGCACTCGCCTTACAAGCGTGAGACCCGTGTTCGAATCCAGGCAGATCAGGGCGAAACCTTGGGCAACTTTCCTTACTCCATATAAGTTTCCTTACTCCACTCACACACACGCCTAATAATAATCCCTCCAAAAAGCCCACAATAATAAAATTGGTCATTTTCAATCCCACAACTGTTTGTGGGGGACGCTGCTGTGTGCAATTGGCTGCCGTGTTTCACCCACAAATATACAGTCAATTCACTTTACAGTATATTCTGTGAAGCGCTTTGAGGCGTCGATAAGATGTGAAAAGCCACTATATCAAATGCTAAGATTATTATTATTATTATTTATTTCGAAAAGGAAATGACTGGCTTGTAACTGTCACTTGCCAGCCGCAGATCACAATTAACTTTTTATCCATGTCTCTCCCACGCTTTTCTAACTGCATTAACATCAGGATGACGAGGAGGGAAGCTGGGCCCAGGTGGGCTGTTTTCTTTTAACAAGTATTTGATTGTTTGCTTATTAAACCAGTAATTGCCGTTTCCATTTGTTCACCAATTCATTCGGATGCAACGCCCGAATTTCACATCGACTCAAACTTTCTTTACATTGACTGAAACTTTGTGACTGTGTAGTTTACGTGCTTTCGCAAGGGATGCGTTTCCATGTAATGAGTTGCGTTATCAGGACGGTCTATGAAATACAATTAGTCCTAATTCCAAAATTTTCTTTTAAAAAAAATTATAAGTTCAAATGCATATACAGTATATTCATGAATGTAAAATATTTAAATTTTTTTAAATAACATAACATCTCACCTGAGATGGTTGTGGAGCTTGCTTATAGAGGTGGGTTGGGGTGGAGTTATTGGGACGAAGGGGCAGGATCAGGATGGACACTGCATAAGAATACCGGACGTTCAGCGTCTATATACGCCTACGCTACCCAAAGTAGTTTGATTCCACCCAGTGGCAAACAACGTAATAGCGAACGTCTCAACGTTAATTGGATATATGTTCCCCTAAGTATCAGCAACGTAATAACATTCACCGAAGCAACGTTGAACGCGGTCTACCTGTAGTGCACATCCTTGAACTTATTCTACATTTAATTTAATGTTTTTGTTAGATGGAAAGTGGAACATAGTTTTGCTTCTCCAGCTTTGACTTGGAATAAGATACTTGAGGTAAATCTCTTGATAAATGTCTTGTCTTTTTTCCTTTTTGCGGACGAGTTAGACTTTAGCTTATGGGGACATGAATCATGAGTGGATTGGCAACGAATGGCTTCCGAGCTTGGGTCTGCCGCAGTATCGGAGTTACTTCATGGAATGTCTTGTCGACGCTCGGATGCTGGACCATTTAACAAAGAAGGATCTTCGGGGACAACTCAAAATGGTCGATAGTTTTCACAGGTCGATAGTTTTCACAAAATTTGAGTTGTACTTCTCCGATCCTCTTCCGGTACTCTTTTTAAAATAAAAAGTGTTACAAGTCTCCCTCGAATCTCCTCTCCTGACGTTTGGAGATTTGACACCCCTCGTGAAATATTTATTCTTAAAACACAGTAATCGAGGCTGAAGGGAGGATTGAGCAGCAAGCACATGGCAATTTAAACCATTTTAACCACCCACCCTCCTCCCATTGTTGAAAGTAAATATAGGATTGACTTCTTCAAAAATTACTGGATAAGTGTTTTTATTATAATAATCCTTACATTTAGTGTAGTGCATTCCATGTAACGTGGAGTGACTTGAGTTTTTGTGGGCAAATGATCTTTGTAGCTGGAGACTGAGATGCACAAATATTCAACAATGGATTGACAGTTTCTAGGGGCTGTGTTAAGTAAGGTTAGAATCCCAAACCGCTCCCATTTTATTATAAATTTTCAACAGCTAATAGAAATTCATGGAAATCATTTCTTAAATCTCTCTTTGTTTTTTTAAAAATGGCAGAAAGAGCCTACATTGTGGAATAATGTCTTTAAAGAGATTAAACTACGATCGTCAAGAACTGGAACGGAAGCGGGAAGCAGCTCAGAACGAAATCAAAGGTGACAATTGTATTAGTCTAATACAGCCAGCTACTGATAATGATATTTATAAAGTTGCTGACAAGATAAACTCCTCTGTGACACCCATTTCAACCTTTATGCTTCTAGTTTAAAAATGTACTTTCTTTATATGTCATTCTGACTGCGTGCCTCAGTTGACATTCACAGAATTGGCTAGTTCTGCTGTCCAGCCGTAATAATATTAACTTTAAACGTTTAGAAGGTGATTGAGCACATCGAGTCTGATTAATAATGTTTCATGGTGAAATCAAAGCTGTAGGTCAGGAATCCTGCATCATTTTTATACAATAAAACGTTTTACAGGAATACGGTGCTATGTGATGTTGGATGACTTATTACTTCTAATAATCTTCCATTGAAACTCTTTGCAGATGTTATGGTCTGGACCAACGAAAGAGTCATTCGCTGGGTGCAGTCAATTGGCCTTAAAGAATATTCAAATAACCTTTTAGAAAACGGAATTCATGGTGGACTGATAGCTCTGGACGAGCTGTTCGATCACAATACAATAGCTTTGATGTTACAGATACCGACGCAAAACACACAGGTGAGCAATGGGAGTCACCAAGCCAGTTTGTGAAAGGCGTCCACGGTTGACGCAATGGAATAAATTGTGTTACTTCTCTATCAAAACAAATGGCTGATTTTTAAGGCAATATTTTAATCCTGTAATATGTACAGTACCGCATTTCTGCCTGATGATGTGCTGCTGTGTGAAATGTAATGGGAGATTTTATTCAAGGAAGTAATGCCATCTGCTGGCTGAGTATATTGTTACAAAATACAATTTAAAAAGCTTGTATAAATAAACATTCTCCCATTTTAGCAGTCTCCTCAAATGAGAGGATTTTAACTTTTTTTTGTCAAAGTGTGATCGTTATTTGGACGCCACCAAAGCATGTAACAGCTTTTTTTAAAATATATATATGTGTAGACACACACACACATCAGGAATCCTAATACAGTATATAGGAATTTTGTATTCCGTCTGACTATACAACAACATCAATTATATCGGAATGTTTGCGTACAATCTTTTAACTACTTTTGCATTCCTACGTATGAGTCTGAGATTACAAATTGTGCTGCATGATTTTTCAGTTTACATCAAGAATAATTGGCCACATTTATGTTTTGCAGGCTCGACAGTCGCTGGAGAGAGAGTTTAATAACCTCTTGGCACTAGGAACAGATAGGAGGCTAGATGACGTAAGATTGCAGATGTTTTTTAAAAAAACGTATCTTCACATTTATGCGTGTATCATTAGATTGTTTTCCCCCCCGTCCCCCCCCCCCCCCCTCCACCACCCCTAGCCTGCTCAGCTGCCATAAATAAATGTTGCTTGCTCTATTGTTAAGAGACAGTAGAAAATAATTATACTGCAGAGGAAAATTGTCTATATTGGTTTCCACTTAATATTTAGGCCGAGATCAGGGATGGTCAAATTCCGTCTCGCGTGTGAGATCTGTGTTCGAATCCAGGAAGGTCAGGGCGAAATCTTGGGCAAGTTTCCTTACTCCCACAAGCCTAATAATAATCCCTAAAAAAAAATACGATAATAAAAATTGGCCATTTCAACCCACGGCTGTTGTGGGCACGCTGCTGTGCGCAATTGGCTGCCGCGTTTCGCCCATAAATGTGGTCAATTCAATTTACAGTATATTCTGTGAAGCGCTTTGAGACAGTCTAAAAGACGTAAAAAGGCGCTATATCAAATGCAAGGATTATTATTACTTTCTGCATGCGTAATGCGTCCCGTCCCGTTTCCCCCCCTCCCCACCCGCCCCAATGCGAGAGAAACCAAGAGAGTATCACAGGCAGGATGCGTTTGAAATGTTAAGCGAATCCTGAGAAAAGCATTCTGAGGCAGTGATTAATGCGCCAATAGTCGTGTTGAGACACACTGAAAATCGTTTGCTTGAACCGCAAGGATGATGAAAAGGGTTTCCGAAGAGCTCCCTCCTGGAGAAAGAAATTCCGACCAAAGGATGTGAGGGGTATGACGCCTGGATCAGCAGAGACGCTACCGGCTAATTTTAGAGTTACCTCGACAATGTCCTCGCCCTCCATGCAGCCAAAGAAGATGCAGACAGATGGTAAGCACTGTTTCTCTATGGTGGCACGATTGTGCATGTTGCGTGGCTTGCTGTTTTTGAAATATTTTTGGTGTTATGATTCTTTTAATCAGCGGGGACATATTCAAGGGCATGTCCCCCCCCCACCCCCCGTCCCCCGTCCCCAGGCTGAGGGCTTTTGTGGGTTATAATAATAATAATAATAATCCTTGCATTTGATATAGACCTTTTCACGTCTTCTAGACGTCTCAAAAGCACTTCACAGAATGTACTGCAAAGTTAATTGACTGTATATTTGTGGGCGAAATGCGGCAGCCAACTGCTGTGTGCAATCACTGAGCTCCAGGACTGTAGTTATAAAAACTTATCATTTATAATTATACAAGTATAATTTTATAGGATGAATAAAATTATTGTTTTACCTCCTGCGGGCCTTGTATTTTGTTCTTATGTAGGACAGAAACTCAGTGCAACATTCCTCCAATGAAACATACATATTGAATAAATTGTGATCCAAATCTATTTCCAGTCCAATACAGTCACGCTTGTTTAAAAAGACATATGTGTTGTCATGAATTCATTTTGAGGTCTTGCCTTTGCTCGTTAAGCATAGAAGTCAATTAGGCAAATTGAATACTTTTTTAGGCAACAACAACAAAATTACATTTGTATCGAGCTTTTCACGTCGGGAAGACATCCCAAAGCGCTGGCAGAAATTAAAGGGAATTATAAGTAATATTCCAGGAACTCATCTAATTGTAAATATTATAGTAGAAACTACTTACATCATTTATTGAAAATTGGACAGTAATTATGTCCTTAAGCTTAATTGGATTGGTGTGAATTGAATTGAATTTAAGTATTTCTACTTAACCTTTGTACTCTAGATACAGTGGTTTGTTTATTTACTTTGATATCAAGTAAATCTGAGTGAAACCGAACCGCCTTTTGTTGAACTTGTAAAATCAGTACTTAAATTGAAAATCAGTCCAGTTGTATTAATTTTAAAAAAGATTAGGGGGTGATTGGGCACATTGTGTCTGATTAATAATCTTTCAGAGTGAAATTAAACCTGGACACCAGGAAATTTGGTTGCTTTGGGCGTTTTTCATCGTTGAAAATGACGAGGAGTTTTTTTTAAAAGGTTTACTTAATGCTTTCATTTTCAAAACGAGTGACACTTGTGAAATGTGACATCCTTGATCATCAAGCATCTTAAATTTCTAATCTCGAGCATCAAATGTGAGAAATTTCATCGGCAGTATTTTCGGACCCTTATTTCTCTTATCCCTTAGACATGTCGTTAAAACAATTATTAACTTGCGATAGTCGAAGTGCCTAACGTGTAACTAACTGCATGTTTTCTGCATGGTACCTTCTTGTGATGGAAATTGCAGGCAATGTTTCAGGAACACAAAGAATGGATTCTGCTACAGTACGAACCTATTCGTGTTAATTATGGGTAAGCATTCATACAATAGGTTTCCCCTTGGCTTGATCTCTATCATGTTCGGAAAATATATCTTTGTTTTTGAAATTGATTGGGCGCGGGAGGGGGAGTGAGGGAGAGGGAAGAATATATATTTAAACCAAGCTTTTTTGCTGCTACAGCTGCACCGAGTTTTTAAGGAAAAAATGGGAGGGATAGGTATGGCAGAGTGTATGAAAAGTAATACTTTACTTTGTAAACGGTACAAGATTTGAATGCAAGAGACAGCACTCTTTAATTGGTCTGGATTCATTCAGAACTCACAGAGCGTGATGGTGTCAGACTTGGCTGAATAACTTGCCATTTGAAACCCTGATTGTAGGTATTAAGCCATGTGCAAGTATGTTTAGGGCTGTCTTCATCTCTTACCTACTGTACCTAGTGCGTAAAATCCTACAAAGGGCCGGGCCTGGTGTGTTTACAAGGAAGTTCTTGCAATATAAAGGTTCCCTCGTATCTCAAGTGGAACAAAGGGTAGTTGACAGCGTGTGGGGAAGAGCTGTCCTTTATTTCCTATCGCTGGCTTTCAAGTTTAATTGTTCTCTCGTATTACGTATTCCTTCTTGGGTGAGCATCAAGCAGGTAGCTCTCATTGCCGCTTCTCAACAAGGTTGCTGAGATAATTGTACGATGAAACGGGAGCGTTCCTGGTGAACCTCTTGTCTTTTTCATTGTAATTTTTTTTGTTTCCCCCCTGCAAGGAGACTCTAGTCTGTTCGGTCAAAACTTTGATAACCAATTTGTCTATACCAGCACCTCTCGCCTTGCACATACGCATTCCACGCCGGAGCCGTAGGGAGACACGATGAAAGACGCCACCAGTTTAATTAACTAGCGAGTATTGTTCTTTTTTGACCTCCGCTTAGTTTGTCAGTCTTGGTTGGCTCTAGTGTGGGTTGGTTCCAGGGTAAGAAAAAAAACCTCTGTACGTGTAGAATGGGATTGAGTCACTAATGTGAGGTAGGCAGGGCCTGTGTAGTGTCCTGGAGTGTTCGTAAATCCAGCGGACCACAACTATGAACACTGCGACTGTGTTGCGGCAAAGGAAGGCAGGTGCAAAATAAGCTTCCTCTTTTCTGCTTTATAAAGTGCCGTTGACAGAACATGCGTCAACTAAACCCAGGTGTCATAATGATAAGCCTGTGTAGGATTAGGGAAGCTTCCCCGTTCAATTGCGTGGGACAGCGCAAGTGTGAGGTGTTTTTATTCAAAGATTTATCAGTCGCAGACAATGTGTGATCCATCTTGAGACAAAGGTTAAGGAATCGAGCATTTTACATTACAAGTACTTCCTTTCAACAGTCACTAACTCTTTGAAGGTTGGGACACGGCTGTTGGATTTTTATATGAATTTTGTGTGGAGGGGAATGACGATTAACATAATCTTAACCACTGCATGCTGCCCTTTCTTACATCTCAATGGTACGAGAGAAGTCGGAATTCCCGGAGCTTTTGTTAAGAGATTATTTGTTGGAATAGATCACCGGCAATGAGCAGGAAACTGCAATCAGATTCTGAACGAGAGCATCTCGGACATGTACAGAAACATTTTGAACTTGACTAAGTTGTTTTAAGTGATCCTCTTTCGTATATGTTTTAATGCCCGCGTGTTGAGTTTGAGCGCATTGGGAGCAGAGAAAAAGAAACCCATTTTTTTTTAGTTCACTTGAAAATTTATCCCTCTGGTACTTTTCAAGATGTAAGAACATTTTAAGTAAATTTAATATTCCAACTTTTTAAAAAAAATGTTTTAGTCAGGACATTTATCCCAATATTCCCAATATTCCCAATTATCCCAATTATCCCAATTATCCCAATATTCACAAGACATGTTTTGTTATTGCCCAAATATTGCATATACTGTACTTTTATATATATATATATATAGATATATATATATCTATATATAATATATAGAAAAACTGAAGAGTTTTGAAGCTCTCTCTCTATTTGCCCTGGATGAGCTCTTATTAAATGATTCTCCCCTTCTATGACGTGCCTACACGATTGTTAAACATGTGTATCTTGTGTTTAGGGATATTTAACTGCGTATGTTTTTATTATTCAGTTTACCCACACTATTTCTACAGATGATTACGCCGCGTTTGGAAAACTCCGTGCAGAAGCCGTCTATCACATGAATTCCTGGTAACGGTCGAAGGGTTTGTGATGACAGCAATATTTCTAATGTGGAACTTAATATTTTACTACAAGAGATTTTAATCAGTTGAACCCACAGCTCACGAATAGGTTTAGAAATAATATTTTAGGATAAATGTTTCTTATATTTATGTAAACGTATTTCAATGTTTGACTTGTTTTAGATCTGGCATCTAGCTTCAACCATGTATGTACTCTACCCCTTGCTATAAAACTGTACACATTTCTAATTATGTAAAATTCTTTCTTACATCCACTTCCTTCATTCTTGATTAATATTTTTTCAAGAAAATGTATCATATGTCTCTGTATGTATTCGCCCTTTTGGGAGAAAAAAAAATCCTGGGGGCTTTTTGTAAATCATTATTGTAATTACTACAAATATTCAATTTTTTTTATAAAACGCGAAGACAAAGCGTGGGTATGAAAGCATTTTCCTTCTGGTTTTTACCCCAAACCCCCCTCCCCTCCTCTCCCTAAGAGAAGCAGCTGCCTGCTGGCGGTACCAAATGTGTTTGATGTGTGAGTACATTTTTTAAAAAATACTCTGTCCTCATTTTTAAAACTGTAAATGCTTGTCCATTTTTCAGTGTGATTCATAATGAATAGATAAATGTAAGAAAGCCATATATATATATACAGTATATATATATATATATATATATGATAACTGAGGAAAAGTAGGACTAAATTATAAAGACCTACAGTATATTCTACTTGCTATGAAAATATTCATGTCCCCTCCTCCCTCCCTCCGTCCCTCCCTCCCCCACTTAAAATAAAGTTGGTCCAACATTTCAGTCGTGCTGTGCGAATTTGGGGGTCAGAAAATCTTGGAACTTTAAAGCATAAGAGAAGGGGTACTGTACCTTTTTAAAACGAAAGCCTTACTTGTACCTGAAACGTGGTTCCCCTCTCTCCCTATACCCACCCCCCCCCCCCAGCCCCTGCATCCCTTTCTGTAATGATGATGTGCATTTGAGTTTGACCTTTGATATTTGTTGTGAGGGTAGGAAACGTTTGCCTTGACTTCACCTGTGAGAGTGTTCAGTATTTTGAAATAATAATCATGAAATTGTCAACTGCAGTTCTGTTGGTATCATGGTGGCGTTTTATATTTTGGTGCAACACATTGTAAATTTGCCCGAAATCTTACCTGGTCAGAATTTGTTAATGTACGTTGGCCTAAATCGTGTACTGTTATTTGTCCCAATATTTGGTTGCTGTCTCTTGAGTTATATTTCTCCCCCCCACCCCCCCCCCCTCCCACTCTGCCTTCCTGTAACAAATTATGTACAGTCTATAAGTACTTTGAACTATTTTTATCACAGTATTTATTGCTTTCTTTCAATAAAATACTTAAACTTTTATTTTCCACTGCCAATAAAGGAAAAAGAAGTTATTTCCTGCGTTTTGACTCTTGCAATGTGCTCTCCTACAGACTGCTTCACATTACACGTTTCATTTTAAAACAGGGGGTGGCAGGCTTCGTTGAAAATGACTGATCGGGAT
>JAYJKW010000430.1:0-52997 GCA_035084275.1 Hydrolagus colliei
TTCCCTCCCCCCCCTCTTCCCTCCACCTCCCTCCCTCCCTCCCTCCCTCCCCTCCCCTCCCTCGCCTCCCCTCCCTCCATCCCTCACCCCCCTCCCTCCCCTCCACTCCATCCACCCCTCCCTCCCCGCCCCTCCCTCCATCCCTCCCCCCTCCCTCCCCTCCCTCCTCCCTCCCTCCCTCCCCTCCCTCCCCTCCCCTCCCCTCCCATCCCTCCTCCCCTCCCTCCCCTCCCTCCCCTCCCTCCCTCCCTCCCACCCCTCCCTCCCCTCATTCCCCCCCCTCCCTCACCTCCCTCCTCCCTCCCTCCCTCCCTCCCTCCCTCCCTCCCTCGCCCTCCCTCCCTCCCTCCTCCTCCCTCCCTCCCTCCCTCCTCCCCTCCCCTCCATCCCTCCCTCCCTCCCCTCCCCTCCCTCCCCTCCCTCCCTCCCTCCATCCCTCCCTCCCCTCCCCTCCCCTCCACTCCCTCCACCCCTCCCTACCCTCCCTCCCTCCCTCCTCCCTCCCTCCCTCCCCTCCCTCCCTCCCTCACTCCCTCCCTCCCTCCCCTCCCTCCCCTCCCTCCCTCGCTCCCCTCCCCTCCATCCCTCCCTCCCTCCCCTCCCCTCCCCTCCCTCCCTCCTCCCTCCATCCCTCCCTCCCGCCCTCTCTCCCTCCCCTCCCTCCCCTCCCTCCCCCTCCCTCCCCTCCCTCCTCCCCTCAACCCTCCCTCCCCTCCCCTCCCTCCCCTCCTGCCCTCCCTCTCTCCCTCCCTCCTCCTCCCTCCCTCCCTCCCCTCCCTCCTCCCTCACTCCCTCCCTCTCTCCCTCCCTGCCTCCTCCTCCCTCCCTCCCCTCCCTCCCTCCCTCCCTCCCTCCTCCTCCCTCCCAGCCCTCCCTCCCACTCCCCTCCCCTCCCATCATCCCCCCCCCTCCCTCCCTCCCTCCTCCCCTCCCTCCCCTCCCTCCCTCCCTCCCTCCCTCCCCTCCCTCCCCTCCCTCCCTCGCTCCTCCCCTCCCTCCCTCCCTCCCTCCCCTCCATCCCTCCCTCCCCTCCCCTCCCCCTCCCCTCCCTCCCTCCCTCCCATCCCTCCCTCCCTCCCTCCCTCCCTCCCTCCCTCCCTCCCCTCCCTCCCCCCGCCCTCCCTCCCCTCCCTCCCCTCCCTCCTCCCCTCCCCTCCCTCCCTCCCTCCCCTCCCTCCTCCCCTCCCTCCCTCCCTCGCTCCCCTCCCTCCCCTCCCCTCCCCTCCCTCCCTCCCTCCCCTCCCTCCCACCCTCCCTCCCTCCCTTCCCTCCCCTCCCTCCCTCCCTCCCTCCCTCCCCTCCCTCCCTCGCTCCCCTCCCCTCCATCCCTCCCTCCCTCCCCTCCCCTCCCCTCCCTCCCTCCCTCCAATCCCTCCCTCCCTCCCTCTCGCCCTCCCCTCCCTCCCTCCCTCCCCTCCCTCCCCTCCTCCCCCTCCCTCCCCTCCCTCCCCTCCCTCCCCTCCCTCCCCTCCCTCCTCCCCTCCCCTCCCTCCCCTCCCCTCCCTCCCCTCCCTGCCCTCCCTCCTCCCTCCCTCCCTCCCTCCCTCCCTCCTCCTCCCCTCCATCCCTCCCTCCCTCCCTTCCTCCCTCCCTCCCTCCCTGCCTCCTCCCTCCCTCCCTCCCCTCCCTCCCTCCCTCCCTCCCTCCTCCCTCCCTCACTCCCTCCCTCCCCTCCCTCCTCCCTCCCCTCCCTCCCTCATCCCCCCCTCCCTCCCTCCCTCCTCCCTCCCTCCCCTCCCTCCCACCCTCCCTCCCTCCCTTCCCTCCCCTCCCTCCCTCCCTCCCTCCCTCCCCTCCCTCCCTCGCTCCCCTCCCCTCCATCCCTCCCTCCCTCCCTCCCCTCCCCTCCCTCCCTCCCTCCAATCCCTCCCTCCCTCCCTCTCGCCCTCCCCCTCCCTCCCCTCCCTCCCCTCCCTCCCCTCCCTCCCTCCCTCCCTCCCCTCCCTCCCCTCCCTCCCCTCCCTCCTCCCCTCCCCTCCCTCCCCTCCCCTCCCTCCCCTCCCTGCCCTCCCTCTCTCCCTCCCTCCCTCCCTCCCTCCCTCCTCCCTCCCTCCCTCCCTCCCTCCCCTCCCTTCCTCCCTCCCTCCCTCCCTGCCTCCTCCCTCCCTCCCTCCCCTCCCTCCCTCCCTCCCTCCCTCCTCCCTCCCTCCCTCACTCCCTCCCTCCCTCCCTCCCTCCCCCTCCCTCCCTCCTCATCCCCCCTCCCTCCCTCCCTCCTCCCCTCCCTCCCCTCCCTCCTCCCTCCTCCCTCCCCTCCCTCCCTCCCTCCCTCCCTCCTCCCTCCCTCCCCTCCCTCCCTCGCTCCCCTCCCCTCCATCCCTCCCTCCCCTCCCTCCCCTCCCTCCCCTCCCCTCCCCTCCCCTCCCTCCTCCCTCCCTCCATCACTCCCTCCCTCCCTCCCTCCTCCCTCCGCTCCCTCCCTCCCTCCCTCCCTCCCCTCCTCCCCTCCCCTCCCTCCCCTCCCTCCTCCCCTCCCTCCCCTCCCTCCCTCCCTCCCTCCTCCCCTCCCTCCCTCCCTCCCCTCCCTCCCTCCCTTCCTCCCTCCCCTCCCTCCCCTCCCTCCTCCCCTCCCTCCCCTCTCTCCCTCCTCCCTCCCCTCCCTCCCTCTCCCCTCCCTCCCCCTCCCTCCTCCCCTCCCTCCCCCCTCATCCCCCCTCCCTCCCTCCCTCCTCCCCTCCCTCCCCTCCCTCCCTGCCTCCCTCCTCCCCTCCCTCCCTCCCTCCATCCCTTCCTCCCCTCCCTCCTTCCCTCCCTCCTCCCTCCCTCCCCCTCCCTCCCCTCCTCCCCTCCCTCCCCTCCCTCCCTCCCTCCCCTCCCTCCCCTCCCTCCCTCCCTCCCCTCCGTCCCATCCCTCCCTCCCCTCCTCCCCTCCCTCCCTCCCTCTCTCCCTCCCCTCCCTCCCCTCCCTCCCCTCCCTCCCCTCCCTCCCCTCCCTCCCCTCCCTCCCCTCCCTCCCTCCCTCCTTCCCTCCACTCCCTCCCTCCCTCCCTCCCTCCCCTCCCCTCCCTCCCCTACCTGCCCTCCCTCTCTCCCTCCCTCCCTCCCTCCCTCCTCCCTCCCTCCCTCCCTCCCTCCCTTCCCTCCTCCCTCCCCTACCTGCCCTCCTCTCTCCCTCCCTCCCTCCCTCCCTCCTCCCTCCCTCCCTCCCTCCCCTCCCTTCCTCACTCCCTCCCTGCCTCCTCCCTCCCTCCCCTCCCTCCCTCCCTCCCCCTCCTCCCTCCTCCCTCCCTCCCTCCCTCCTCCCTCCCTCCCCTCCCTCCCTCCCTCCCTCCCTCCCTCCTCCATCCCTCTCTCCCTCCCCTCCCTCCCTCCCTCCTTCCCTCCGTCCTCCCCTCCCCTCCCTCCCTCCCTCCCTCCCCTCCCTCCCTACCTCCCTCCCTCCCTCCCCTCCCTCCTCTCCCTCCTCTCCCTCCCTCACCTCCCTCCCCTCCCTCCTCCCCTCCCTCCCTCCCCTCCCCTCCCTCCCCTCCCCCTCCCCTCCCTTCTTCCCTCCCCCCCTCCCTCCAGTCCCTCCCTCCCCCCCTTCCTCCCCTCCCCCTCCCTCCATCCCTTCCCCCTCCCTCCCCTCCCCTCCCTCCCTCTCTCCCTCCCTCCCTCCCCTCCCTCCCTCCCTCCCTCCCCTCACCCTACCTCCCCTCCCTGCCCTCCCTCTCTCCCTCCCACCCTCCCTCCCCCCCTCCCTCCCCTCCCCTCCCTCCATCCCTCGCCCCCTCCCTCCCCTCCCCCCCCCTCCCCTCCCTCCCTCCCCTCCCTCCCCTCCCCTCCCTCCTCCCCTCCCCCCCCTCCCCTCCCTCCTCCCCTCCACCCCTCCCTCCCTCCCTCCTCCCCTCCCTCCGCCTCCTCCCTCCCCTCCCCTCCCTCCCTCCCTCCCTCCCCCTCCCTCCACCCTCCCTCCCTCCCTCCCTCCCTTCCCTCCCCTCCCTCCCTCCCTCCCTCCCTCCCTCCCCTCCCTCCCTCGCTCCCCTCCCCTCCATCCCTCCCCTCCCTCCCCTCCCCTCCCCTCCCTCCCTCCCTCCAATCCCTCCCTCCCTCCCTCACTCTCTCCCTCCCCTCCCTCCCCTCCCTCCCCTCCTCCCCTCCCTCCCCTCCCTCCCCTCCCTCCTCCCCTCCCCTCCCCTCCCTCCCCTCCCTCCCCTCCCTGCCCTCCCTCTCTCCCTCCCTCCCTCCCTCCTCCCTCCCTCCCTCCCTCCCTCCCCTCCCTTCCTCCCTCACTCCCTCCCTCTCTCCCTCCCTGCCTCCTCCCTCCCTACCTCCCCTCCCTCCCTCCCTCCCTCCTCCCTCCCTCCCTCCCTCCCTCCCTCCCTCCCCTCCATCCCTCCCTCCCTCCCACTCCCCTCCCTCCCTCATCCCCCCCCTCCCTCCCTCCCTCCTCCCCTCCCTCCCCTCCCTCCCTCCCTCCCTCCCTCCCTCCCCTCCCTCCCCTCCCTCCCTCCCTCCCTCCCCTCCCTCCCCTCGCTCCCCCTCCCCTCCATCCCTCCCTCCCCTCCCCTCCCCTCCCCTCCCTCCCTCCCTCCCATCCCTCCCTCCCTCCCTCTCTCCCTCCCCTCCCTCCCGCCCTGCCCCTCCCTCCCCTCCCTCCCCTCCCTCCTCCCCTCCCCCTCCCTCCCTCCCTCCCTGCCCTCCTCTCCCTCTCTCCCTACCTCCCTCCCCTCCCTCCTCTCCCTCCTCTCCCTCTCTCCCTCCCTCCCCTCCCTCCTCTCCCTCTCTCCCTCCTTCCCTCCCCTCCCTCCTCTCCCTCTCTCCCTCCCTCCCTCCCTCCCTCCCTCCCCTCCCTCCTCTCCCTCCCTCCCTCCCTCCCTCCCCCCCCCTCCCTCCCCTCCCTCCCTCCCTCCCTCCCCTCCCTCCCCTCCCCTCCCTCCATCCCTCCCCCCCTCCCTCCCCTCCCCTCCCTCCCCCCCTCCCTCCTCCATCCCTCCCCCTCTCCCTCCCCTCCCCTCCCTCCCTCCCTCCCTCCCTCCCCTCCCTCCCCTCCCCTCCCCTCCCCTCCCTCCTCCCCTCCCTCCCCTCCCTCCCTCCCTCCCTCCTCCCCTCCCTCCCTCCCCTCCCTCCTCCCCTCCCCTCCCTCCCTCCCTCCCTGCCCTCCTCTCCCTCTCTCCCTACCTCCCTCCCCTCCCTCCTCTCCCTCCTCTCCCTCTCTCCCTCCCTCCCCTCCCTCCTCTCCCTCTCTCCCTCCTTCCCTCCCCTCCCTCCTCTCCCTCTCTCCCTCCCTCCCTCCCTCCCTCCCTCCCTCCCCTCCCTCCTCTCCCTCCCTCCCTCCCTCCCTCCCCCCCACTCCCTCCCCTCCCTCCCTCCCTCCCTCCCTCCCCTCCTTCCCCTCCCCTCCCTCCCTGCCCTCCTCCCCTCCCTCCATCCCTCCCCCCCTCCCTCCCCTCCCCTCCCTCCCCCCCTCCCTCCCTCCATCCTCCCCCTCTCCCTCCCCTCCCCCTCCCTCCCTCCCTCCCTCCCTCCCCTCCCTCCCCTCCCCTCCCCTCCCCTCCCTCCTCCCCTCCCTCCCCTCCCTCCCTCCCTCCTCCTCCCCTCCTTCCCTCCCCTCCCTCCCTCCCTCCCTCCCCTCCCTCCCCTCCTACTCCCCTCACTCCCCTCTCTCCCTCCCCCTCCCCTCCCTCCCTCCTCCCCTCCCTCCCTCCTCCCCTCCCCTCCCTCCCTCCCTCCCCTCCCTCCTCTCCCTCTCTCCCTCCCTCCCACCCCTCCCTCCTCTC
Source organism: Hydrolagus colliei (assembly GCA_035084275.1). NCBI lineage: Eukaryota > Metazoa > Chordata > Chondrichthyes > Chimaeriformes > Chimaeridae > Hydrolagus > Hydrolagus colliei. Next base: position 5,700 of record JAYJKW010000430.1, read on the forward strand.
CCTCCTCTCCTCTCTCCCTCCCTCCCTCCCTCCCTCCCTCCCTCCCCTCCCTCCTCTCCCTCTCTCCCTCCTTCCCTCCCCTCCCTCCTCTCCCCTCTCTCCCTCCCTCCCTCCCTCCCCTCCCTCCTCTCCCTCCCTCCCTCCCTCCCTCCCCCCCCCTCCCTCCCCTCCCTCCCTCCCTCCCTCCCTACCCCCCTCCCTACCCTCCCCTCCCTCCCCTCCCTCCCCTCCCTCCCTCCCTCCCTCCCCTCCCCTCCCTCGCCTCCCCTCCCTCCATCCCTCCCCCCCTCCCTCCCCTCCACTCCATCCACCCCTCCCTCCCCTCCCCTCCCTCCATCCCTCCCCCCTCCCTCCCCTCCCCTCCCTCCCTCCCTCCCTCCCTCCCCTCCCTCCCTCCCCTCCCCTCCCATCCCTCCTCCCCTCCCTCCCCTCCCTCCCCTCCCTCCCTCCCTCCCACTCCCCTCCCTCCCTCATTCCCCCCCCTCCCTCCCTCCCTCCTCCCCTCCCTCCCCTCCCTCCCTCCCTGCCTCCCTCCCCTCCCTCCCTCCCTCCCTCCCTCCCCTCCCTCCCTCGCTCCCCTCCCCTCCATCCCTCCCTCCCTCCCCTCCCCTCCCTCCCTCCCTCCCATCCCTCCCTCCCTCCCTCCCTCCTCTCCCTCCCCTCCCTCCCGCCCTGCCCTCCCTCCCCTCCCTCCCCTCCCTCCCCTCCCTCCTCCACTCCCCTCCCTCCCTCCCTCCCCTCCCTCCTCTCCCTCTCTCCCTCCCTCCCTCCCCTCCCTCCTCTCCCTCCTCTCCCTCTCTCCCTCCCTCCCCTCCCTCCTCTCCCTCTCTCCCTCTCTCCCTCCTCCCCTCCCTCCCTCCCCTCCCTCCCTCCCTCCTCCCTCCCCTCCCTCCCTCCCTCCCTCCCTCCCCTCCCTCCCTCGCTCCCCTCCCCTCCATCCCTCCCTACCCTCCCCTCCCTCCCCTCCCCTCCCTCCATCCCTCCCCCCCTCCCTCCCCTCCCTCCTCCCCCCTCCCTCCCCTCCCCTCCCTCCATCCCTCCCCCCCTCCCTCCCCTCCCCCCTCCCTCCCTCCTCCCTCCCCTCCCTCCCCTCCCCTCCCCTCCCCTCCCCTCCCTCCTCCCCTCCCTCCCCTCCCTCCCTCCCTCCCTCCCTCCTCCCCTCCCTCCCTCCTCCCCTCCCTCCCTCCCTCCCTCCCTCCCCTCCATCCCCTCCCTCCTCCCCTCCCTCCCCTCTCTCCCTCCCCCTCCCCTCCCTCCCTCCTCCCCTCCTCCCTCCCTCTTTCCCTCCCTCCCTCCCTCACCTCCCTCCCCTCCCTCCTCCCCTCCCTCCCTCCCTCCCTCCCCTCCCCTCCCTCCCCTCCCCTCCCTCCATCCCTCCCCCCCTCCCTCCACTCCCCTCCCTCCCCCCCCTTCCTCCCCTCCCCTCCCTCCATCCCTTCCCCCTCCCTCCCCTCCCCTCCCTCCCCCTCTCCCTCCCTCCCTCCCCTCCCTCCCTCCCTCCCCTCCCCTCCCCTACCTCCCCTCCCTGCCCTCCCTCTCTCCCCTCCCACCCTCCCTCCCCTCCCCTCCATCCCCCCCTCCCTCCCCTCCCCTCCCTCCATCCCTCCCCCCCTCCCTCCCCTGCCCCCTCCCTCCCTCCCTCCCCTCCCTCCCCTCCCCTCCCCTCCCTCCTCCCCTCCCTCCCCTCCCCCTCCCTCCTCCCCTCCCTCCCTCCCTCCCTCCCCTCCCTCCACTCCCCTCCCCTCCCTCCCTCCCTCCCCCTCCCTCCCACCCTCCCTCCCTCCCTTCCCTCCCCTCCCTCACTCCCTCCCTCCCTCCCCTCCCTCCCTCGCTCCCCTCCCCTCCATCCCTCCCTCCCTCCCTCCCCTCCCCTCCCCTCCCTCCCTCCCTCCAATCCCTCCCTCCCTCCCTCTCGCCCTCCCCTCCCTCCCTCCCCTCCCTCCTCCCCTCCCTCCCCTCCCTCCCCTCCCTCCCCTCCCTCCCCTCCCCTCCCTCCCCTCCCTGCCCTCCCTCTCTCCCCTCCCTCCCTCCCTCCCTCCTCCCTCCCTCCCTCCCTCCCTCCCCTCCCTTCCTCCCTCCCTCCCTCCCTGCCTCCTCCCTCCCTCCCTCCCCTCCCTCCTCCCTCCCTCACTCCCTCCCTCCCCTCCCTCCCTCCCCCTCCCCTCCCTCCCTCATCCCCCCCCTCCCTCCCTCCCTCCTCCCCCTCCCTCCCCTCCCTCCCTCGCTCCCTCCCCTCCCTCCCCTCCCTCCCTCCCTCCCCTCCCTCCCTCGCTCCCCTCCCCTCCATCCCTCCCTCCCCTCCCCTCCCCTCCCCTCCCTCCCTCCCTCCCATCCCTCCCTCCCTCCCTCTCTCCCTCTCCTCCCTCCCTCCCTCCCTCCCCTCCCTCCCCTCCCTCCCTCCCTCCCTCCCTCCCTCCCCTCCCTCCCTGGCACCCCTCCACTCCATCCCTCCCTCCCTCCCCTCCCCTCCGCTCCCTCCCTCCCTCCCTCCCTCCCCCTCCCTCCCTCCCTCCCACCCTCCCTCCCTCCCTCCCTTCCCTCCCCTCCCTCCCTCCTCCACTCCCTCCCTCCCTCCTCCCCTCCCTCCCTCCCTCCCTCACTCCCTCCCTCCCCTCCCTCCCTCCCTCCCTCCCTCCTTCCCTCCCTCCCTCCCCTCCCTCCCTCCCCTCCCTCCCTCCCTCTTTCCCTCCGTCCCATCCCTCCCTTCCCTCCCCTCCCTCCCTCCCTCCCTCCCTCCCCTCCCTCTCTCCCTCCCTCCCTCCCTCCCTCCCTCCCTCCCCTCCCTCCCTCCTACCCTCCCCCCCTCCCTCCCTCCCTCACACCTCCCCTCCCTCCCCCCCTCCCCTCCCTCCCTCCCTCCCTCCCTCCCTCCCCTCCCTCCCCCTCCGTCCTCCCCTCCCCTCCCCTCCCTCCCTCCCTCCCTCCCTCCCCTCCCTCCCTCCCTCCTCCCTCCCTCCCCTCCCTCCTCTCCCTCTCTCCCTCCCTCCCTCCCCTCCCTCCCCTCCCTCCACTCCCTCCTCCCCTCCCTCCCTCCCTCCCCCCCCCTCCCTCCCTCCCTCCCTCCCCTCCCCTCCCTCGCCTCCCCTCCCTCCATCCCTCCCCCCCTCCCTCCCCTCCACTCCATCCCCCCCTCCCTCCCCTCCCCTCCCTCCATCCCTCCCCCCCTCCCTCCCCTCCCCTCCCTCCCTCCCTCCCTCCCTCCCTCCCTCCCCTCCCCTCCCCTCCCATCCCTCCTCCCACCCTCCGCTCCCTCCCCTCCCTCCCTCCCTCCCTCCCTCCCTCCACCCCTCCCTCCCTCGCTCCCCTCCCTCCCTCCCTCCCTCCCTCCCCTCCCTCCCTCCCTCCCCTCCGTCCCATCCCTCCCTCCCCTCCCTCCCTCCCTCCCTCCCTCCCCTCCCTCTCTCCCTCCCTCCCTCCCTCCCTCCCTCCCTCCCCTCCCTCCCTCCCTCCTACCCTCCTTCCCTCCCTCACACCTCCCCTCCCTCCCCCCTCCCCTCCCTCCCTCCCTCCCTCCGTCCTCCCCTCCCATCCCTCCCACCCTCCCTCCCCTCTCTCCCTCCCTCCCTCCCCTCCCTCCTCTCCCTCTCTCCCTCCATCCCTCCCTCCCTCCTCTCCCTCCCCTCCCTCCTCCCCTCCCTCCCTCCCTCCCCCCCCCCTACTCGCTCCCCTCCCTCCCTCCCTCCCCTCCCTCCATCCCTCCCCCCTCCCTCCCCTCCCCTCCCTCCCCTCCCTCCCTCCCCTCCCTCCCTGGCTCCCCACCCCTTCATCCCACCCTCCCTCCCCTCCCCTCCCCTCCCTCCCTCCCTCCGCCTCCCTCCCACCCTCCCTCCCTCCTTCCCTCCCTCCCCCCTCCCCCCCCTCCCTCCCTCCCTCCCTCCCCCCCCCTCCCTCCCCTCCCTCCCTCCCTCCCTCCCTCCCTCCCTCCCCTCCCTCCTCCCCTCCCTCCCCTCCCTCCCTCCCCCTCCACTCCCTCCTCCCCTCCCACCCTCCCTCCCCCCCCTCCCTCCCCTCCCTCCCTCCCTCCCTCCCTCCCCTCCCCTCCCTCGCCTCCCCTCCCTCCATCCCTCCCCCCCTCCCTCCCCTCCCCTCCATCCCCCCCTCCCTCCCCTCCCCTCCCTCCATCCCTCCCCCCCTCCCTCCCCTCCCCTCCCTCCCTCCTCCCTCCCTCCCCTCCCTCCCCTCCCCTCCCCTCCCATCCCTCCTCCCCTCCCTCCCCTCCCTCCCCTCCCTCCCTCCCTCCCCTCACCCTCCCTCCCACCCTCCCCTCCCTCCCTCCCCCTCCCTCTCCCTCCCACCCTCCCTCCCACCCTCCCTTCCCTCCCCTCCCTCCCTCCTCCCCTCCCTCCCTCCCTCCTCCCCTCCCACCCACCCTCCCTCCCTCACTCCCTCCCTCCCTCCCCTCCCTCCCTCCCTCCCTCCCTCCTTCCCTCCCTCCCTCCCACCCCTCCTCCCTCCCCTCCCTCCCTCCCTCTTCCCTCCGTCCCATCCCTCCCTTCCCTCCCCTCCCTCCCTCCCTCCCTCCCTCCCCTCCCTCCCTCCCTCCCTCCCTCCCTCCCTCCCTCCCCTCCCTCCCTCCTACCCTCCACCCCTCCCTCCCTCCCTCACACCTCCCCTCCCTCCCCCCTCCCCTCCCTCCCTCCCTCCCTCCCTCCCTCCCCTCCCTCCCTCCCTCCGTCCTCCCCTCCCCTCCCCTCCCTCCCTCCCTCCCTCCCTCCCTCCCTCCCCTCCCTCCCTCCCTCCCTCCCTCCCCTCCCTCCTCTCCCTCTCTCCCTCCCTCCCTCCCCTCCCTCCCCTCCCCTCCCATCCCTCCTCCCCTCCCTCCGCTCCCTCCCCTCCCTCCCTCCCTCCCTCCCTCCCTCCACCCCTCCCTCCCTCGCTCCCCTCCCTCCCTCCCTCCCTCCCCTCCCTCCCCTCCCTCCCTCCCTCCCCTCCGTCCCATCCCTCCCTCCCCTCCCTCCCTCCCTCCCTCCCTCCCCTCCCTCTCTCCCTCCCTCCCTCCCTCCCCTCCCTCCCTCCCTCCTAACCTCCTCCCTCCCTCACACCTCCCCTCCCTCCCCCCTCCCCTCCCTCCCTCCCTCCCTCCGTCCTCCCCTCCCCATCCCTCCCACCCTCCCTCCCCTCTCTCCCTCCCTCCCTCCCCTCCCTCCTCTCCCTCTCTCCCTCCATCCCTCCCTCCCTCCTCTCCCTCCCCTCCCTCCTCCCCTCCCTCCCTCCCTCCCCCCCCCCTACTCGCTCCCCTCCCTCCCTCCCTCCCTCCCTCCATCCCTCCCCCCTCCCTCCCCTCCCCTCCCTCCCCTCCCTCCCTCCCCTCCCTCCCTGGCTCCCCACCCCTTCATCCCTCCCTCCCTCCCCTCCCCTCCCCTCCCTCCCTCCCTCGCCTCCCTCCCACCCTCCCTCCCTCCTTCCCTCCCTCCCCCCTCCCCCCCCTCCCTCCCTCCCTCCCTCCCTCCCCTCCCTCCCTCCCTCCCTCCCTCCGCTCCCTCCCCACCCTCCTCCCCTCCCTCCCCTCCCTCCCTCCCCCTCCACTCCCTCCTCCCCTCCCTCCCTCCCTCCCCCCCCTCCCTCCCTCCCTCCCTCCCTCCCTCCCCTCCCCTCCCTCGCCTCCCCTCCCTCCATCCCTCCCCCCCTCCCTCCCCTCCCCTCCATCCCCCCCTCCCTCCCCTCCCCTCCCTCCATCCCTCCCCCCCTCCCTCCCCTCCCCTCCCTCCCTCGCTCCCTCCCTCCCCTCCCTCCCCTCCCCTCCCCTCCCATCCCTCCTCCCCTCCCTCCCCTCCCTCCCCTCCCTCCCTCCCTCCCTCCACCCCTCCCTCCCTCCCTCCCTCCCTCCCCTCCCTCCCTCCCTCCCTCCCTCCCCTCCCTCCCCTCCCTCCCACCCTCCCCTCCGTCCCATCCCTCCCTCCCCTCCCTCCCCTCCCTCCCTCCCTCCCTCCCCTCCCTCTCTCCCTCCCTCCCTCCCTCCCTCCCTCCCTCCCTCCCTCCCCTCCCTCCCTCCTACCCTCCCTCCCTCCCTCCCTCCCTCCCTCACACCTCCCCTCCCTCCCCCCTCCCCTCCCTCCCTCCCTCCCTCCCTCCCTCCCTTCCTCCCTCCCTGCCTCCTCCCTACCTCCCTCCCCTCCCTCCCTCCCTCCCTCCCTCCCTCCCTCCTCCCTCCCCTCCCTCCCTCCCTCCCTCCCCTCCCTCCCCTCCCCTCCTTCCTCCCCTCCCTCCCCTCCCTCCCTCCCCTCCCTCCCTTCCCCTCCCTCCACTCCTCCCTCCCTCCCCTCCCCTCCCTCCCTCCCCTCCGTCACATCGCTCCCTCCCTCCCTCCCTCCCTCCTCCCTCCCTCCCTCCCTCCCCTCCCTTCCTCCCTCCCTGCCTCCTCCTACCTCCCTCCCCTCCCTCCCTCCCTCCCTCCCCTCCCTCCCTCCCTCCCTCCCTCCCTCCCTTCCCTCCCTCCCTGGCTCCCCTCCCCTCCATCCCTCCCTCCCTCCCCTCCCCTCCCTCCCTCCCTCCCCTCTCTCCGTCCCTCCCCCTCCCTCCCACCCTCCCTCCCTCCCCTCCCTCCCTCCCTCCCTCCCCTCCCTCCCTCGCTCCCCTCCCCTCCATCCCTCCCTCCCTCCCCTCCCCTCCCCTCCCCTCCCTCCCCTCCCTCCCTCCCTCCCCTCCCTCCCCTCCCTCCTCCCCTCCCCTCCCCTCCCCTCTCTCCCTCCCTCCCTCCCTCCCTCCCTCCCTCCTCCCTCCCTCCCTCCCTCCCCTCCCTTCCTCCCTCCCTCCCTCCCTGCCTCCTCCCTCCCTCCCTCCACTCCCTCCCTCCTCCCTCCCTCCCTCCCTCCCTCCCCTCCCTCCCTCCCTCCTCCATCCCTCTCTCCCTCCCCTCCCTCCCTCCCTCCCCTCCCTCCCCTCCCTTAGAACAACGCCAACCCAAATTAAGTCTCCCACACCCACACACAAGACTCGTTCCCATCGCTGTCCACAGGTTAAACCAGGCAGCTCTAGCCCCTTCCCTACAGGGAGAGAATGAAACAAGGTTAGGAACACAGATAGGACAAACTCCCCCTTCGCGCCCAACAGGGAAACGATATAAACCTAGGGATAGTAACTGTCCACAAAAGGACAGACCATAAAATTACAGACTGGACAATAACCCCAATAAAACCAGTCATAATAATTGGGGACGAAAACCTCGCAAAAATGGCAGGTTTCCCGAACGCGCACACACAGGTGGAGGCCTTTCCAGAGGCAAATTTCAACCATATGGACAGATTATTAAGTAAAATCACACCTTGCGAAGGGACCGGGAAGGTCATCTTCTCTCTCGGTATCCATAACCGGAAGCAGCAACCCCAAACGGCAACTAAACAATTACAGGCCATGTTAAAAAGGGCCAAGCAGGCTTTCCCCAACGCGGAAATCCTGACAGTGGAAAGTAACTATAGCCCCCGGTTGAGTAGAATGGAAAGGGACACACTAGAGGAAATTAATCGGTTCACCAAAAAAAACCTAAATGGCATCCCCACAATCCCAGCCACCCAGTTCATGGTGGAACAAAATTCGAACGAAATCCAGTGGACAACAAAAACAGCCCAAATATTACTAAAACACTGGTCAAATCATTTAAACTAAATGAAACAGGAGCCCCAGTATGGGGGAACTTAGGCCTGGGGACTAATATCGTAAACGTCTCCCAGTCATTTAAGCCCACAGAGGCACAGATTAGCATACTTAATAAGGGTCTGACCTTCGTCCCTACAGAGAACCCCTGCCAAATTAAAATAGAACAGGACATGGAGGATTTCTTTAGACGAGTGAAATTATGTGACCATTTCAACAAACCAGAAACAGCGGAGCGTAGAACAACCAGGCAAACAAAATTCGTAACACCATCAGGGTGGACACCTAGGAATGAACAAATAAACCCACAAATAATTCTAGCGAGAGAGGAAACAATAACCGCGGTCGGGAAAATAATACCAACAAGACAGAAATGTAATCTGACCAGAAAAGAGAGGGAGGCTTTAGCAGAACTGAAAAAGCGCACAGACATTGTCATAAAACCAGCAGACAAAGGCAGCAGCATTGTAATTATGGATAGGCAACAATACCTGTTGGAGGCACACAGACAACTAAACAATCAGGAATATTATAGGAAACTAAAGGGACCCATATATAAAGACACACAGCAGGAAATCAAGCGTATATTGACAGACCTCAGGGAAAACAACCACATTAACGAGAGACAGTTACAATACTTAGGTGGGGAGAATGCACGGGCCCGCAGATTTTACATTCTCCCAAAAATACATAAGAATCCAGATTCATGGACAATACCGGGTAAAATACCCCCAGGCAGACCCATCGTGTCTGACTGTGGCAGTGAGTCGTGTAGGGTAGCTGAATATATAGACCACTTCCTAAACCCCCTGTCCCGTAAACACTCCAGTTACATTAAGGACACATACCACTTTGTGGAACTTATTGGAGCCATGACAGTCCCTCCCCATGCCATACTTTTCACAATGGATGTGGAGAGTCTGTACACTAACATAGAAACAGAGAGAGGCATTAAGGCAATTAGGGAGACCCTAGCACAATACCCAGATCCCACGAGACCAGATGAAATTCTGATCAAACTACTAAAACTAGGCCTCACCAGAAATGATTTTGAATTTAATGGTGACTCCTATCTTCAAATAAAGGGGACGGCCATGGGCAAAAAATTTGCCCCGGCCTATGCAAACATTTACATGGCAAAATGGGAGGATGAAGTTCTCGATAGCTGCTCCAAACTCCCAACTTGTTATTATAGATACTTAGATGACATATTCGGAATATGGACCCACACAGACACAGAATTCCAGGAATTCGTAAACAGGCTAAACAAACACCACCCCTCCATCAAAGTAAAAGCAGAGACAAACAAACACAGCATTAATTTCCTAGACACTACAGTATACAAGCAGGGAGAACATAGACTGGGGACAAGGGTATACTTTAAAAGTACGGATACACATGCGTTACTCCACACCAAAAGTAATCACCCAAAGCACACTTTTCAGGGTCTAATTAAATCACAATTAACTAGATTCCACCGCATTTGCTCGACCCAGGAGGGCTTCGAGAGTGCAACCACAACATTGTTTAGAGCCATCAGACAGAGGGGATACACCAAAAGATTCCTCAGAGGGATCAAATCTAAATTCCTAGAGCACCTAGGAACCCCTCGAGCCCACACGAAAATAGATAAAATAATACCACTTATAACAACTAATACGGAATACAGCAGACAGATTAATCGATTAGTAAAGAATAAATTTGAGGGTCTGAAACGACAAGTTACCACATTGGGAGAGCACAAAATCGTTTCAGCGTACAGAAAACATAGGAACATCAGAGACTGGCTGGTCAGTAGTAAACTTAGGAAAACAAACACAACAGGTTGTGGAAACACAAAATGTGGTCTTTGTAACTACCTAGTAACCCCTAGAAAAATTATAAATACCAGAACGGGCGCAACAGTAAGGATTAACCACAAAACACAATGTGACCAGGATAATGTAGTATACGCAATTAGATGTAGTAAATGCCAACTCTTATACATCGGGGAAACGGGGAACACCCTCAGAACTAGATTCACAGCCCACAGGAGTGCCATTAAAAATAAAAATAGGGATAAACTTATTAACAAACACTTTATTGAACATGGGGAACAATCGATGTGATTAATAGGCATTGAACACAATAGGCAGTGGTCAGTAGCAAAAAGGAAGGAGAGAGAGAGAGAATGGATCAGGAAATTAAACACAATAACGCCCAATGGATTGAACTCATTTTAAAATAACTATGCAACAAAATAATAAAATAATTGAATAGGACAACCGCAGAACTAGAACCCGAACGCAACCCCATCCACTGAAGTTAGCCCCCCCCCCCAGTAACCCCTAAACCCCCAAACCCCCAGTCATTTAGACCCCCAAATTTACAAAACTTACAAATAACCCTAGCCCCTAATCCTAATTACTAACTCCTAATTACTAACCGCTAACCCCTAACAACTTACCCTAACCCTAAGGAACCCTAATTATGCCTAATTTCCCCCCCCCCCCCCCCCAAAAAAATGTTTCTCCCTCACTACACTAAAGTTAGCCCCCTCCTGTAACCCCTAACACCTAAACCAAACCCCTAATCATTTAGACCCCAAAATTTACAAAACTTAAAACTAACCAGAGCCCCTAATCCTAATTACTAACTCCTAACTACTAACCGCTAACCCCCCCCAAAAAACTTACCCTAACCCTAAAACAAGAACCCTAACTATGCCTTTTTTCCCCCCCTAAACCCCCCCCCCCCCAAAAAAATGTTTCTCCCTCACTTTGTTAAAAAAAACAATATGGTTTTCTTAAAAAAACCTTAACACATTCATGAGCCCTAGCGTAATTTGACAAGGCCCAGCACAGGGCACGGGCGAGAAAACACAAGCCTATGTGTACCAATGATCCCCGAAATTTATAAAACCTAACCCCTACAAGTGCCACGAATGGTTCCCGATGATAAAACCAAGACCGGTGTAACACAGGAAATAAGCCAAGAACGTGGCTGCTACTGTGTACAACTTTTCTAAAAGAAAGTTTGAGAGAATCATTCGTGCTGCCAGACAAGTGGGATCACAAATTACGAGCGGGCCAGGATTGAATGTGTACCCAGGCCGACATTCCCAGCACAGGGAAGTCAGAGGCAACAACAGAATCCCTTACCTTCTTTTTCCCCCCCCAAAAAAAACGCAGGTTAGATTTTTTTAACAAAGCCACCTATTTTTAAGCAGCATAACCTATCTAATTTTCTCACAATAGCTAGAATAGGCCATAGGATTCCTCTTTTGAAACAAACTTAAAGCTGAAACTTTTAATACCAGTAGGGGGAACCGGAGAGAGTATAATTTAATTTAATTTAATTTAAATCTCCATGCAAACAATGCGTAGTAAATATCTTAGACGAGCTAAATGACTTGTTCCCTAGACAGTGGAAATAACACCAGTTTAAACAGAAATAACACCGGTTTAAACAGACAGAGCATTTCTGCTGACAAAAGAACCAAGTGGTTAACACACTTGGATTTCACAGGATAGCCATTAAAGAAACACAGGAACAGTAGCCATCACTTTAAACGAGCAGAAAATTACTGGAGACAAACAAACCGAGTCTCTTTAATTCTTATGAGATTCATCAACAAAAGAAATACATGGAGGGTAGCCATTAACATTTTAACACCTAAGCACACCCTGTGCTCTCACTCTGAAAACACTGTCTGTTGTTCCTCTGTCACCTCTCTCACCCAGATATAAATGTTTAGTAAATTAAGAATCATTTTGAAAAACCTCCTTGAAAAAGCCACAGGCATTGGCGAAACGTCGGGGGAGTTTTCAATTAATAATTCTTTTCCTTCCTTAATAGTTATCAATTAAGAATTCTTTTTCCTCTTTAATAATTATTTCTCCTCCTTTCCAGTTTCCAGCACAGAAAGCGCTTTAAACCACAGAGAGCCGGTGTGGCTGAGGTGGGCGTTTTAAACCGCAGAGAGCCGGTGTTACCGAGTTGGGATCGTTAGACCTCGACCCTCGGTATATTTTGTGTAGTGGATTTGCTGTTCTCTTTTTTTCCCCCCTTTTTTTTCCACTCTTATCAGTTAATAATTCTTTTTCCTCTTTAATAATTACTTTTCCTCCTTTCCAGTTTTAACTTCCTTAATAGTTATTAATTAAGAATTTTTTTTCTTATTTAATAATTATTTCTCCTCCTTTCCAGTTTTAATTTCCTTAATGGTTATTGATTAAGAATTTTTTTTATTTAATAATTATTTCTCCTCCTTTCCAGTTTCCAGCACAGAAAGCGCTTTAAACCACAGAGAGCCGGTGTGGCTGAGGTGGGCGTTTTAAACCGCAGAGAGCCGGTATTGCCGAGTTGGGATCGTTAGACCTCGACCCTCGGTATATTTTGTGTAGTGGATTTCTGGTTTTCCTTTTTCTTTTTTTTCCACTCTGTCATCAATTAATAATTCTTTTTCCTCCCTAATAATTACTCTTTTTTCACTCTTTACTTTTTTTCCCCTTAAACCCACCCCCTTTGTTTAGCCTTTTTTCCCCTTAAACCCACCCCCTTTGTTTAGCCTCTTTTCCAGCTACCCGGGCAGGGGAAAATCGAAAGCCACGAGAGTAGGCCGCGGAACCGGGATCGATCCTCGGATAACCCAATCAAGGTTCCTAGCAAAGACCCGAACCCCCCGGAGTAAGCTTACCTCTCTCTCCTCTATACATCTTTCCACACCCCACTCATTTCTCACAACATGATACGGACTTCATGCAAGTTACAGAAATGTAACCGAACGTATCTGAGTGACTTGGGTGGTTCTCAAAATAACACACACCAGGACACATTCACAAAGACAGTAAGGGCCTTTTTTAGATTGATGCAGACATACCATCATTTAATTATTCTAAAGGATAAAGACACCCCCCCGAGGGGAATTCGGAACCAAGTAGAGAAATTAACAGAATTTATTAAACCGGCTATGCCTTCAAAAGAGACCCTCTACAAATTAAACAGGAATGCAGAGAGGTGGGCAAAAGAGACCCGCAATATCCTAATCAAACATTATGAAGACAGTATAATTCAATTAAACAATGAGATTTTATCAATAGGACAGATTGATCGAATGGAGGAAGCCCTCACAGTGGCAACCTCCTGGGCAAGGAAGGCCCTTAAACATAAATTTAGAATCTCAACAGCAGATAGGGCTAGACAACATATTATCAGAATGGGTAGAAACCCACCCCCTCCACACACACCCCACCCCACCCCCACCCATCCCCCCACCACACCCCAACTAACCGAACCCCACCTTACAATAACACCCCAAGTAACCACAATTTCAATAGCACCGAAAATAACAACATTAAACGCACCCACCCCATTCCTCCCGCCCCAGCTAGCTACATCCAGATTCCGCTCTAATGTGTCTGTGCACTTGGACCTGGATATTCTCCCGGCATCCCAGGAGCAACCACAATCACCGACGGTGATGGCTGACTTTTGGAGGGTAGCTGGGTCCCCCAAAAAAATACAGATTAACCCCACCACACCCTCCCTGTTAATAGGACAACCGCAGAACTAGAACCCGAACGCAACCCCATCCACTGAAGTTAGCCCCCCCCCCCCCCCCCCTGTAACCCCTAAACCCCCAAACCAAACCCCCAGTCATTTAGACCCCAAAATTTACAAAACTTACAAATAACCCTAGCCCCTAATCCTAATTACTAACTCCTAATTACTAACCGCTAACCCCTAACAACTTACCCTAACCCTAAGGAACCCTAATTATGCCTAATTTTCCCCCCCCCAAAAAAAAAAAATGTTTCTCCCTCACTACACTAAAGTTAGCCCCCTCCTGTAACCCCTAACACCTAAACCAAACCTCTAATCATTTAGACCCCAAAATTTACAAAACTTAAAACTAACCAGAGTCCCTAATCCTAATTACTAACTCCTAACTACTAACCGCTAACCCACAAAAAAAACTTACCCTAACCCTAAAACAAGAACCCTAACTATGCCTTTTTTCCCCCCCTAAACCCCCCCCCCAAAAAAAATGTTTCTCCCTCACTTTGTTAAAAAAAACAATATGGTTTTCTTAAAAAAACCTTAACACATTCATGAGCCCTAGCGTAATTTGACAAGGCCCAGCACAGGGCACGGGCGAGAAAACACAAGCCTATGTGTACCAATGATCCCCGAAATTTATAAAACCTAACCCCTACAAGTGCCACGAATGGTTCCCGATGATAAAACCAAGACCGGTGTAACACAGGAAATAAGCCAAGAACGTGGCTGCTACTGTGTACAACTTTTCTAAAAGAAAGTTTGAGAGAATCATTCGTGCTGCCAGACAAGTGGGATCACAAATTACGAGCGGGCCAGGATTGAATGTGTACCCAGGCCGACATTCCCAGCACAGGGAAGTCAGAGGCAACAACAGAATCCCTTACCTTCTTTTTCCCCCCCAAAAAAAAACGCAGGTTAGATTTTTTTAACAAAGCCACCTATTTTTAAGCAGCATAACCTATCTAATTTTCTCACAATAGCTAGAATAGGCCATAGGATTCCTCTTTTGAAACAAACTTAAAGCTGAAACTTTTAATACCAGTAGGGGGAACCGGAGAGAGTATAATTTAATTTAATTTAATTTAAATCTCCATGCAAACAATGCGTAGTAAATATCTTAGACGAGCTAAATGACTTGTTCCCTAGACAGTGGAAATAACACCAGTTTAAACAGAAATAACACCGGTTTAAACAGACAGAGCATTTCTGCTGACAAAAGAACCAAGTGGTTAACACACTTGGATTTCACAGGATAGCCATTAAAGAAACACAGGAACAGTAGCCATCACTTTAAACGAGCAGAAAATTACTGGAGACAAACAAACCGAGTCTCTTTAATTCTTATGAGATTCATCAACAAAAGAAATACATGGAGGGTAGCCATTAACATTTTAACACCTAAGCACACCCTGTGCTCTCACTCTGAAAACACTCTGTCTGTTGTTCCTCTGTCACCTCTCTCACCCAGATATAAATGTTTAGTAAATTAAGAATCATTTTGAAAAACCTCCTTGAAAAAGCCACAGGCATTGGCGAAACGTCGGGGGAGTTTTCAATTAATAATTCTTTTCCTTCCTTAATAGTTATCAATTAAGAATTCTTTTTCCTCTTTAATAATTATTTCTCCTCCTTTCCAGTTTCCAGCACAGAAAGCGCTTTAAACCACAGAGAGCCGGTGTGGCTGAGGTGGGCGTTTTAAACCGCAGAGAGCCGGTGTTACCGAGTTGGGATCGTTAGACCTCGACCCTCGGTATATTTTGTGTAGTGGATTTGCTGTTCTCTTTTTTTCCCCCCTTTTTTTTCCACTCTTATCAGTTAATAATTCTTTTTCCTCTTTAATAATTACTTTTCCTCCTTTCCAGTTTTAACTTCCTTAATAGTTATTAATTAAGAATTTTTTTTCTTATTTAATAATTATTTCTCCTCCTTTCCAGTTTTAATTTCCTTAATGGTTATTGATTAAGAATTTTTTTTATTTAATAATTATTTCTCCTCCTTTCCAGTTTCCAGCACAGAAAGCGCTTTAAACCACAGAGAGCCGGTGTGGCTGAGGTGGGCGTTTTAAACCGCAGAGAGCCGGTATTGCCGAGTTGGGATCGTTAGACCTCGACCCTCGGTATATTTTGTGTAGTGGATTTCTGGTTTTCCTTTTTCTTTTTTTTCCACTCTGTCATCAATTAATAATTCTTTTTCCTCCCTAATAATTACTCTTTTTTCACTCTTTACTTTTTTTCCCCTTAAACCCACCCCCTTTGTTTAGCCTTTTTTCCCCTTAAACCCACCCCCTTTGTTTAGCCTCTTTTCCAGCTACCCGGGCAGGGGAAAATCGAAAGCCTCGTGGAGTAGGCCGCGGAACCGGGATCGATCCTCGGATAACCCAATCAAGGTTCCTAGCAAAGACCCGAACCTCCCGGAGTAAGCTTGCCTCTCTCTCCTCTATACATCTTTCCACACCCCACTCATTTCTCACAACATGATACGGACTTCATGCAAGTTACAGAAATGTAACCGAACGTATCTGAGTGACTTGGGTGGTTCTCAAAATAACACACACCAGGACACATTCACAAAGACAGTAAGGGCCTTTTTTAGATTGATGCAGACATACCATCATTTAATTATTCTAAAGGATAAAGACACCCCCCCGAGGGGAATTCGGAACCAAGTAGAGAAATTAACAGAATTTATTAAACCGGCTATGCCTTCAAAAGAGACCCTCTACAAATTAAACAGGAATGCAGAGAGGTGGGCAAAAGAGACCCGCAATACCCTAATCAAACATTATGAAGACAGTATAATTCAATTAAACAATGAGATTTTATCAATAGGACAGATTGATCGAATGGAGGAAGCCCTCACAGTGGCAACCTCCTGGGCAAGGAAGGCCCTTAAACATAAATTTAGAATCTCAACAGCAGATAGGGCTAGACAACATATTATCAGAATGGGTAGAAACCCACCCCCTCCACACACACCCCACCCCACCCCCACCCATCCCCCCACCACACCCCAACTAACCGAACCCCACCTTACAATAACACCCCAAGTAACCACAATTTCAATAGCACCGAAAATAACAACATTAAACGCACCCACCCCATTCCTCCCGCCCCAGCTAGCTACATCCAGATTCCGCTCTAATGTGTCTGTGCACTTGGACCTGGATATTCTCCCGGCATCCCAGGAGCAACCACAATCACCGACGGTGATGGCTGACTTTTGGAGGGTAGCTGGGTCCCCCCAAAAAATACAGATTAACCCCACCACACCCTCCCTGTTAATAGGACAACCGCAGAACTAGAACCCGAACGCAACCCCATCCACTGAAGTTAGCCCCCCCCCCTCCCCTGTAACCCCTAAACCCCCAAACCAAACCCCCAGTCATTTAGACCCCAAAATTTACAAAACTTACAAATAACCCTAGCCCCTAATCCTAATTACTAACTCCTAATTACTAACCGCTAACCCCTAACAACTTACCCTAACCCTAAGGAACCCTAATTATGCCTAATTTTTCCCCCCCAAAAAAAAAAAAATGTTTCTCCCTCACTACACTAAAGTTAGCCCCCTCCTGTAACCCCTAACACCTAAACCAAACCCCTAATCATTTAGACCCCAAAATTTACAAAACTTAAAACTAACCAGAGTCCCTAATCCTAATTACTAACTCCTAACTACTAACCGCTAACCCACAAAACAAACTTACCCTAACCCTAAAACAAGAACCCTAACTATGCCTTTTTTCCCCCCCTAAACCCCCCCCCCCAAAAAAATGTTTCTCCCTCACTTTGTTAAAAAAAACAATATGGTTTTCTTAAAAAAACCTTAACACATTCATGAGCCCTAGCGTAATTTGACAAGGCCCAGCACAGGGCACGGGCGAGAAAACACAAGCCTATGTGTACCAATGATCCCCGAAATTTATAAAACCTAACCCCTACAAGTGCCACGAATGGTTCCCGATGATAAAACCAAGACCGGTGTAACACAGGAAATAAGCCAAGAACGTGGCTGCTACTGTGTACAACTTTTCTAAAAGAAAGTTTGAGAGAATCATTCGTGCTGCCAGACAAGTGGGATCACAAATTACGAGCGGGCCAGGATTGAATGTGTACCCAGGCCGACATTCCCAGCACAGGGAAGTCAGAGGCAACAACAGAATCCCTTACCTTCTTTTTCCCCCCCCCAAAAAAACGCAGGTTAGATTTTTTTAACAAAGCCACCTATTTTTAAGCAGCATAACCTATCTAATTTTCTCACAATAGCTAGAATAGGCCATAGGATTCCTCTTTTGAAACAAACTTAAAGCTGAAACTTTTAATACCAGTAGGGGGAACCGGAGAGAGTATAATTTAATTTAATTTAATTTAAATCTCCATGCAAACAATGCGTAGTAAATATCTTAGACGAGCTAAATGACTTGTTCCCTAGACAGTGGAAATAACACCAGTTTAAACAGAAATAACACCGGTTTAAACAGACAGAGCATTTCTGCTGACAAAAGAACCAAGTGGTTAACACACTTGGATTTCACAGGATAGCCATTCAAGAAACACAGGAACAGTAGCCATCACTTTAAACGAGCAGAAAATTACTGGAGACAAACAAACCGAGTCTCTTTAATTCTTATGAGATTCATCAACAAAAGAAATACATGGAGGGTAGCCATTAACATTTTAACACCTAAGCACACCCTGTGCTCTCACTCTGAAAACACTCTGTCTGTTGTTCCTCTGTCACCTCTCTCACCCAGATATAAATGTTTAGTAAATTAAGAATCATTTTGAAAAACCTCCTTGAAAAAGCCACAGGCATTGGCGAAATGTCGGGGGAGTTTTCAATTAATAATTCTTTTCCTTCCTTAATAGTTATCAATTAAGAATTCTTTTTCCTCTTTAATAATTATTTCTCCTCCTTTCCAGTTTCCAGCACAGAAAGCGCTTTAAACCACAGAGAGCCGGTGTGGCTGAGGTGGGCGTTTTAAACCGCAGAGAGCCGGTGTTACCGAGTTGGGATCGTTAGACCTCGACCCTCGGTATATTTTGTGTAGTGGATTTGCTGTTCTCTTTTTTTCCCCCCTTTTTTTTCCACTCTTATCAGTTAATAATTCTTTTTCCTCTTTAATAATTACTTTTCCTCCTTTCCAGTTTTAACTTCCTTAATAGTTATTAATTAAGATTTTTTTTTCTTATTTAATAATTATTTCTCCTCCTTTCCAGTTTTAATTTCCTTAATGGTTATTGATTAAGAATTTTTTTTATTTAATAATTATTTCTCCTCCTTTCCAGTTTCCAGCACAGAAAGCGCTTTAAACCACAGAGAGCCGGTGTGGCTGAGGTGGGCGTTTTAAACCGCAGAGAGCCGGTATTGCCGAGTTGGGATCGTTAGACCTCGACCCTCGGTATATTTTGTGTAGTGGATTTCTGGTTTTCCTTTTTCTTTTTTTTCCACTCTGTCATCAATTAATAATTCTTTTTCCTCCCTAATAATTACTCTTTTTTCACTCTTTACTTTTTTTCCCCTTAAACCCACCCCCTTTGTTTAGCCTTTTTTCCCCTTAAACCCACCCCCTTTGTTTAGCCTCTTTTCCAGCTACCCGGGCAGGGTAAAATCGAAAGCCACGAGAGTAGGCCGCGGAACCGGGATCGATCCTCGGATAACCCAATCAAGGTTCCTAGCAAAGACCCGAACCCCCCGGAGTAAGCTTACCTCTCTCTCCTCTATACATCTTTCCACACCCCACTCATTTCTCACAACATGATACGGACTTCATGCAAGTTACAGAAATGTAACCGAACGTATCTGAGTGACTTGGGTGGTTCTCAAAATAACACACACCAGGACACATTCACAAAGACAGTAAGGGCCTTTTTTAGATTGATGCAGACATACCATCATTTATTTATTCTAAAGGATAAAGACACCCCCCCGAGGGGAATTCGGAACCAAGTAGAGAAATTAACAGAATTTATTAAACCGGCTATGCCTTCAAAAGAGACCCTCTACAAATTAAACAGGAATGCAGAGAGGTGGGCAAAAGAGACCCGCAATACCCTAATCAAACATTATGAAGACAGTATAATTCAATTAAACAATGAGATTTTATCAATAGGACAGATTGATCGAATGGAGGAAGCCCTCACAGTGGCAACCTCCTGGGCAAGGAAGGCCCTTAAACATAAATTTAGAATCTCAACAGCAGATAGGGCTAGACAACATATTATCAGAATGGGTAGAAACCCACCCCCTCCACACACACCCCACCCCACCCCCACCCATCCCCCCACCACACCCCAACTAACCGAACCCCACCTTACAATAACACCCCAAGTAACCACAATTTCAATAGCACCGAAAATAACAACATTAAACGCACCCACCCCATTCCTCCCGCCCCAGCTAGCTACATCCAGATTCCGCTCTAATGTGTCTGTGCACTTGGACCTGGATATTCTCCCGGCATCCCAGGAGCAACCACAATCACCGACGGTGATGGCTGACTTTTGGAGGGTAGCTGGGTCCCCCAACAAAATACAGATTAACCCCACCACACCCTCCCTGTTAATAGGACAACCGCAGAACTAGAACCCGAACGCAACCCCATCCACTGAAGTTAGCCCCCCCCCCCCCCCCCTGTAACCCCTAAACCCCCAAACCAAACCCCCAGTCATTTAGACCCCAAAATTTACAAAACTTACAAATAACCCTAGCCCCTAATCCTAATTACTAACTCCTAATTACTAACCGCTAACCCCTAACAACTTACCCTAACCCTAAGGAACCCTAATTATGCCTAATTTCCCCCCCCCCCAAAAAAAAAAATGTTTCTCCCTCACTACACTAAAGTTAGCCCCCTCCTGTAACCCCTAACACCTAAACCAAACCCCTAATCATTTAGACCCCAAAATTTACAAAACTTAAAACTAACCAGAGTCCCTAATCCTAATTACTAACTCCTAACTACTAACCGCTAACCCACAAAAAAAACTTACCCTAACCCTAAAACAAGAACCCTAACTATGCCTTTTTTCCCCCCCTAAACCCCCCCCCCAAAAAAAATGTTTCTCCCTCACTTTGTTAAAAAAAACAATATGGTTTTCTTAAAAAAACCTTAACACATTCATGAGCCCTAGCGTAATTTGACAAGGCCCAGCACAGGGCACGGGCGAGAAAACACAAGCCTATGTGTACCAATGATCCCCGAAATTTATAAAACCTAACCCCTACAAGTGCCACGAATGGTTCCCGATGATAAAACCAAGACCGGTGTAACACAGGAAATAAGCCAAGAACGTGGCTGCTACTGTGTACAACTTTTCTAAAAGAAAGTTTGAGAGAATCATTCGTGCTGCCAGACAAGTGGGATCACAAATTACGAGCGGGCCAGGATTGAATGTGTACCCAGGCCGACATTCCCAGCACAGGGAAGTCAGAGGCAACAACAGAATCCCTTACCTTCTTTTTCCCCCCCCAAAAAAAACGCAGGTTAGATTTTTTTAACAAAGCCACCTATTTTTAAGCAGCATAACCTATCTAATTTTCTCACAATAGCTAGAATAGGCCATAGGATTCCTCTTTTGAAACAAACTTAAAGCTGAAACTTTTAATACCAGTAGGGGGAACCGGAGAGAGTATAATTTAATTTAATTTAATTTAAATCTCCATGCAAACAATGCGTAGTAAATATCTTAGACGAGCTAAATGACTTGTTCCCTAGACAGTGGAAATAACACCAGTTTAAACAGAAATAACACCGGTTTAAACAGACAGAGCATTTCTGCTGACAAAAGAACCAAGTGGTTAACACACTTGGATTTCACAGGATAGCCATTAAAGAAACACAGGAACAGTAGCCATCACTTTAAACGAGCAGAAAATTACTGGAGACAAACAAACCGAGTCTCTTTAATTCTTATGAGATTCATCAACAAAAGAAATACATGGAGGGTAGCCATTAACATTTTAACACCTAAGCACACCCTGTGCTCTCACTCTAAAAACACTCTGTCTGTTGTTCCTCTGTCACCTCTCTCACCCAGATATAAATGTTTAGTAAATTAAGAATCATTTTGAAAAACCTCCTTGAAAAAGCCACAGGCATTGGCGAAATGTCGGGGGAGTTTTCAATTAATAATTCTTTTCCTTCCTTAATAGTTATCAATTAAGAATTCTTTTTCCTCTTTAATAATTATTTCTCCTCCTTTCCAGTTTCCAGCACAGAAAGCGCTTTAAACCACAGAGAGCCGGTGTGGCTGAGGTGGGCGTTTTAAACCCCAGAGAGCCGGTGTTACCGAGTTGGGATCGTTAGACCTCGACCCTCGGTATATTTTGTGTAGTGGATTTGCTGTTCTCTTTTTTTCCCCCCTTTTTTTTCCACTCTTATCAGTTAATAATTCTTTTTCTTCTTTAATAATTACTTTTCCTCCTTTCCAGTTTTAACTTCCTTAATAGTTATTAATTAAGAATTTTTTTTCTTATTTAATAATTATTTCTCCTCCTTTCCAGTTTTAATTTCCTTAATGGTTATTGATTAAGAATTTTTTTTATTTAATAATTATTTCTCCTCCTTTCCAGTTTAAGGCACAGAAAGCGCTTTAAACCACAGAGAGCCGGTGTGGCTGAGGTGGGCGTTTTAAACCGCAGAGAGCCGGTATTGCCGAGTTGGGATCGTTAGACCTCGACCCTCGGTATATTTTGTGTAGTGGATTTCTGGTTTTCCTTTTTCTTTTTTTTCCACTCTGTCATCAATTAATAATTCTTTTTCCTCCCTAATAATTACTCTTTTTTCACTCTTTACTTTTTTTCCCCTTAAACCCACCCCCTTTGTTTAGCCTTTTTTCCCCTTAAACCCACCCCCTTTGTTTAGCCTCTTTTCCAGCTACCCGGGCAGGGGAAAATCGAAAGCCACGAGAGTAGGCCGCGGAACCGGGATCGATCCTCGGATAACCCAATCAAGGTTCCTAGCAAAGACCCGAACCCCCCGGAGTAAGCTTACCTCTCTCTCCTCTATACATCTTTCCACACCCCACTCATTTCTCACAACATGATACGGACTTCATGCAAGTTACAGAAATGTAACCGAACGTATCTGAGTGACTTGGGTGGTTCTCAAAATAACACACACCAGGACACATTCACAAAGACAGTAAGGGCCTTTTTTAGATTGATGCAGACATACCATCATTTAATTATTCTAAAGGATAAAGACACCCCCCCGAAGGGAATTCGGAACCAAGTAGAGAAATTAACAGAATTTATTAAACCGGCTATGCCTTCAAAAGAGACCCTCTACAAATTAAACAGGAATGCAGAGAGGTGGGCAAAAGAGACCCGCAATACCCTAATCAAACATTATGAAGACAGTATAATTCAATTAAACAATGAGATTTTATCAATAGGACAGATTGATCGAATGGAGGAAGCCCTCACAGTGGCAACCTCCTGGGCAAGGAAGGCCCTTAAACATAAATTTAGAATCTCAACAGCAGATAGGGCTAGACAACATATTATCAGAATGGGTAGAAACCCACCCCCTCCACACACACCCCACCCCACCCCCACCCATCCCCCCACCACACCCCAACTAACCGAACCCCACCTTACAATAACACCCCAAGTAACCACAATTTCAATAGCACCGAAAAGAACAACATTAAACGCACCCACCCCATTCCTCCCGCCCCAGCTAGCTACATCCAGATTCCGCTCTAATGTGTCTGTGCACTTGGACCAGGATATTCTCCCGGCATCCCAGGAGCAACCACAATCACCGACGGTGATGGCTGACTTTTGGAGGGTAGCTGGGTCCCCCAAAACAATACAGATTAACCCCACCACACCCTCCCTGTTAATAGGACAACCGCAGAACTAGAAGCCGAACGCAACCCCATCCACTGAAGTTAGCCCCACCCCCCCCCCCTGTAACCCCTAAACCCCCAAACCAAACCCCCAGTCATTTAGACCCCAAAATTTACAAAACTTACAAATAACCCTAGCCCCTAATCCTAATTACTAACCGCTAACCCTAACAACTTACCCTAACCCTAAGGAACCCTAATTATGCCTAATTTCCCCCCCCTCCCCCCCAAAAAAAAATGTTTCTCCCTCACTACACTAATGTTAGCCCCCTCCTGTAACCCCTAACACCTAAACCTAATCATTTAGACCCCAAAATTTACAAAACTTAAAACTAACCAGAGCCCCTAATCCTAATTACTAACTCCTAACTACTAACCGCTAACCCCCAAAAAAAACTTACCCTAACCCTAAAACAAGAACCCTAACTATGCCTTTTTTCCCCCCCTAAACCCCCCCCCCAAAAAAAATGTTTCTCCCTCACTTTGTTAAAAAAAACAATATGGTTTTCTTAAAAAAACCTTAACACATTCATGAGCCCTAGCGTAATTTGACAAGGCCCAGCACAGGGCACGGGCGAGAAAACACAAGCCTATGTGTACCAATGATCCCCGAAATTTATAAAACCTAACCCCTACAAGTGCCACGAATGGTTCCCGATGATAAAACCAAGACCGGTGTAACACAGGAAATAAGCCAAGAACGTGGCTGCTACTGTGTACAACTTTTCTAAAAGAAAGTTTGAGAGAATCATTCGTGCTGCCAGACAAGTGGGATCACAAATTACGAGCGGGCCAGGATTGAATGTGTACCCAGGCCGACATTCCCAGCACAGGGAAGTCAGAGGCAACAACAGAATCCCTTACCTTCTTTTTCCCCCCCAAAAAAAACGCAGGTTAGATTTTTTTAACAAAGCCACCTATTTTTAAGCAGCATAACCTATCTAATTTTCTCACAATAGCTAGAATAGGCCATAGGATTCCTCTTTTGAAACAAACTTAAAGCTGAAACTTTTAATACCAGTAGGGGGAACCGGAGAGAGTATAATTTAATTTAATTTAATTTAAATCTCCATGCAAACAATGCGTAGTAAATATCTTAGACGAGCTAAATGACTTGTTCCCTAGACAGTGGAAATAACACCAGTTTAAACAGAAATAACACCGGTTTAAACAGACAGAGCATTTCTGCTGACAAAAGAACCAAGTGGTTAACACACTTGGATTTCACAGGATAGCTGAGAAGTCAGCTCGTCTGCCATGTACGAATAGTGGTTATTTGCTCGTCTGCTACGCAACGCATAATAGTTACTTGCAAACCTGTACGTACGTTACGCATAATAGTTACTTGCAAACCTGTACTACGCTTTGATTTTACCTCTAGCCGACACCTGTGAGCCTGTTACAGAAAGATGCGAATAACAGGGGCCATAAGGGTGTCTGGCAGGCATACCAAGGCTATGATATAATTGTAAAGCTCTAGGCTTCGTTATCATCTTGCTTTTAGGCTATCTTATACTTGTAAGCTGTAGCCGGCCTATAGCCTATAACTCATTCACTCCCAGGCCATGATGTCTGTATGCTTATCTTGTTGTAAGATGTAGCCGGCCTATAACTCATTCACTCCCAGACCATGATGTCTGTATGCTTATCTTGTTGTAAGATGAAGTTGGCCTATATCTCATTAACTCCTAGGCCATGATGTTTCTGTAAGACAACTGCAAGGCCATATATTGCTGACCAAATAAGGTAATTAATGTATAACCATGCCCATATATGGTAGACAAAGAATTGAAACTGTATAAAGATGTGTGTATACTAGTAGTTGGTGTGCACTAGTAGTAGACGGACGAGAGTCTGTAGCAACATAGTGCACCGCTTCATGAATGCTAAATAAACTTGTTTGAATCACACACCCGAGTCACATATTTGTGAACAGAAACCCCAACCAAGGTACTGAGACGATTTTTTAGTTTCACATTTGGCGACGAGGATGGGATCTCGTGACGAATAAGACAGTTCGTAGACGGCGGGACAATCCCTGGGTTTGTTTTGCCTAAGTGAAATTGCGCAGCCCAGTGAGTATATCATCTATTTTTGAATACTCTCAGTGTTTTTCACCTACGGAATAGGCTTCCAGGGATGCACCAACCGTATGCGTAACTGATAGTCGTTAATGAGATCGGGATAAGAAAAGGTTGGTGGGTGTGTATTCGGTTAAAAACTTACTGAGGTAAGGACCGTTAACGGGATAAAAAAGGCGTACAAGCTGAGTGCAGCAGGTTCAAATCTTACTGGGTAAGGACCGTCGACGGAATAAAAAAGGCGTACAAGCTGGGTGCAGCA
The DNA here is from genome assembly GCA_035084275.1 of Hydrolagus colliei. NCBI lineage: Eukaryota > Metazoa > Chordata > Chondrichthyes > Chimaeriformes > Chimaeridae > Hydrolagus > Hydrolagus colliei. The sequence goes on from JAYJKW010000430.1 coordinate 31,031, forward strand.
GGTTCAAATCTTACTGGGTAAGGACCGTTAACGGGATAAAAAAGGCGTACAAGCTGGGTGCAGCAGGTTCAAAAGTGCACGAGGTTTAGTTTAGAATTTAAGGTTAATTTAGTTTAAAGTTTAAGGTTGTAAGGAATAAGATTTAAAGTATAAGAATTAAAGTTTAAGGTTGTAAGGAATAAGATTTAAAGTATAAGAATTTTTAGTTTAAAGTATAAGGTTGTAAGTTAAAGTTTAAGGTTGTAAGGAATAGGATTTAAAGTATAAGAATTTTTAGTTTAAAGTATAAGGTTGTAATTTTTTTATTATTAAAGTATAAGAATTTAATAACTATGGGTAATATTGTGGATAAAACTGAGGGGCCGTGTCCCCTAACGTCTATGTGTAAAGTGTTGCCAGAAAATCAGAAAGAGTTGCGATTAGCTTCGGGTCAGTTAAAAACAATGGGGTGGACAGTATACACCACCAAACAGAGGAGAGTATTAGGTTGCAGAGGATAAAGAATCAATCTCTTGCTGGACAGTATACACCATTAAGGGATCCCTGTGTTTGGTATCAAGCCCTGACGGGTTAGCCTGAATAAACAACCTGTTTTGATGAGATACGACTCTAGTGCATTTCACTCATGGTCGAATCTCTAACAATGGCGTAGTCGACAGGATATTCAGTGGCACTAAACACAGGAGAGTATTCGGTAGTTAAGAGAAAGACGGTAACGGCTAGAATTAATAAGTGTTGATGTTAGTGTGTGAGGAGAGTATGTATTGATAAAACAATATATATTTACTGTGTTTTATATGTTTAACTATGTTATGCTACAACAGATAAATGAAAGTCAAAGACCAGACAGTCGAAAACCAAATGAATATTGATTAAAACAAAATTGATTACAAAATTAAATGTAGAAACTTACGTTTGAAAATTGAAACAAGTCAGGCATATTTTTTTAAATTAACCTGACTGAGAATACGTTTTTTTAATACGTAAAAACACATAAAATTGAAATGAAAACTATTTGGATTTGATGTTCCAATAACACCACTTGTTCTGATTAAAAAGAAAGTGTGATGACAAAATGTCAGGTGAAAAAAAAACAAATTTTAAGCAATTGCTACCTGAATTTACGGTCTCTATGGGGTATGTTGCGACCCTTTGAATGAGTATTTGGGGAAGGCCAAAAGTCACAACATGAGTTTGAGGCCACTCTGCATATTATTGATAGACTTGTGCCTCCCCAACTATTCTTTAAAAAGAGCAATCCGAACAGTCACAATACTCCTAATTGAAAGTTTTGCCCTAAAGGAAGTTGTGACTGTACGGTCCTTAAGAAAACTTGAGCTCAATGTGTTACCTTTTTTTTGTGTAAAAGATGTGTGTAAAAAAAATGTTTGTACCTGTATATGGTTTAGCTTGAATGAGCAGTAATTAAAAAAAAGAAAGCAAATTGAAGTATGGTTTATGTAATGGATGCATTTAAAGTGGACAATGGTGGGTCTGACTTTGCTCTGGACGCAGAGTATGGCCAGATTTCATCCATGTTCCATAGGTTTGGATTATTTAAAAAGTACCGGACCGTGATAGGTCTGACTTTTCTCTGGACGCAGAGTATAAGCCAGATACTACCCACGTTCCATATGTACTGAGTAATAGCAAAGTAAAAATACAACCAATAATTTGGAATATTTGACGCAAGAACGAAGCGATAAAGTAGAGTAAACTTTGAAGATATACGATTTTTTTTTTTTTAAATGAAGCCTGATATGTTTTATGTATCATATATTTTGTATATTCCAGCATTTACTTAAAATGTTTGTAGAAATTAAATATGGATAAATTAGCTTGTGGCAGTTAACTTGCAGCAGTTAGAATTTACTGCAGCCATTGACTGTGGGCAGTTTAAATTCACTGACTGCAGGCACTCTGGTTTATGTGGACAAAATGACTTTACGTAACCCTTTGGTTTCCACATCAACTGAAAGTGTTTCTGCAGGTAATGATAATGTCATATTAACAACTGAAAATGTTTAAAGAAACGTGAGATTTCACCTTGTAATTTAGTTCTTACAGATACTGACAAGAATGGCATTCCATGCAGCCACTTCTTCTGGGATAACTTATACTTTTCACTCCAGCTCCTTACAGGATGGAACCCCAGTCTGTATGAAGAAACTGGTTCCTCCTAAATCTGCCCAAGCCTGTGAACTAATTGCCCTTGCGGAGGCTTGTAAACACGCTGTGGGAAAACCGGTTACCATATATACTGACTTTCGCTACGCCTTTGGCGTGGTTCATGATTTTGGGAGGTTGTGGGAAAACCATGGATTTTTAACTTCATCATGTCATCCCATTTCTAACGGTACTGAAGTTGTCGACCTCCTACAATCTGCTCTGCAACCTGCTCAGTTAGCGGTTGTGAAATGATCTGCCCACACGTTGGCCCAGGATCCGGTCTCACTTGGAAATGGACATGCGGATAGATGTGCCAGACTAGTGGCTGAGGCCCCACTTGGTACCTATCCCGTTAAAACTGTGGTTCCCATTATTCCCAAACAACGTACTAACATGCCCTCTGTTTATGATATTGTGTTACTCCAGGAGGACGCTCCGGTGGCAACTCGTCAGTCATGGGTTGAAGAAGGCTGTGGCCTATCCGAGGAAGGGGTCTGGATGACCCCTGTCGGTCAGACCTGCATGACTGATGAGCTGGCAGGATGGGTAGTCGCCTGCGGTCACCAACAGACTCATTCGGGGGGTAAACAGCTCTCTGAGTGGCTCCTTCAGACCTGGTGACACCCATGCAGGATGCAGCTGTCTGGGAAAGCTGTCCTCCGGTGCCTATTGTGCTCTGAGCACAATCCTGGGAAAGGGTTCCCAGTGGTCACCGGTGATACCCCTGTACCTCAACTTCCATTTGAGGTGCTTCAGATGGATTTTATTCAGTTACCTAAATGTCAGAATTTCAACTATGTATTATTGGTTATCATTGATGTATTTTCCCGTTGGGTTGAAGCATTTCCAACGGCAAACAATACTGCTGAGACGGTTGTGCGATTGTTGTTACGGGTAATAATTCCTCGTTTTGGGGTGCCTGGTCGTTTAGTTTCCGACAACGCCCCTCACTTTATTGCCTCTGTTAACCGCTCTCTCTGTTCCCATTTAGACAGTAAACAGTCGTTTCATTGTGTTTATCATCCCAAAGCGGCGGGCATAGTGGAACGAGTCAATCAGACGATTAAGACAAAACTGGCTAAACTTACAAGGGGGCATGGCTCTTCATGGGTCTGCTTTTTGCCTCTTGTATTGTTTCAGATTCGCTCGGCCACCACTGGAACTACCCGGTTATCTCCAGCAGAAATTATTTATGGGCGCTCTTTAATAGGCCCTTGGTCGGCTTCGGCTTCCTCTTCGCTTACTCATATGTCTGCTGACATGGTGGAGTATATCAAAACTCTTTCTACCATTCTCCGTATTAATCAAACAACAGTTTCCAGTCCCTCTAACAATATTAGTTTACCTGATCCTCCTTTACACCCCGGTGATTATGTTATGATTCGCAATTGGGTCAGGAAATGCCTGGACCCCCGGTGGATAGGTCCTTTCCAAGTTCTCCTCTCAACTCCAACTGCGGTTAAATTAGAGGGGAGAGATCATTGGGTTCACATACATGATTGTAAACGACTTGAGTGTAAACAATCATGAAGTGTAAACAACATGATGCTACTGCCTTCACCATTGTCCCGTCCTAGGGTACAATTTTGTTTCTACAGGCTCGAAGACGTCGTGGAAAGAAGCTCGAAGAAGTTGTGGACGTCGGCGATGAAGAACTACCTGTCACTCTGGTGGAAGACGTTCGATGCCTTCGGGAGACGAAGTGGGCCGACACGATCAGAAAAACAGAGACTGCTTGGGCAGGGCCTACGATATCCACATTTCAGCCTTGCAAAATGGACAGGGATTCTGATGATATTGGGGATGATGCTGGACACAGAAGTAGAATGCTCCATAGTAGCAAATACTTTTCTCCTCACTGCGTACAAAACAACGGTGACGCTGGGAGTATCAAGCTGTTGGGTGTGTGCGGCTCTCCCACACAGTGCGGGAGGGGGTTTCCCATGTTGATAGTCCCTTTCAGCAAAATGCAGACAATACGGGCTCTGCAACAATCTGGTATTAATATAACTGGTTTGCTAACTAATGAGACAGTTTCCTGTTCTCCCCTCAATAATACTATGTACCGTCAAGATTATAACTGCACACAAAAACCACCATGTATCAAGGTAGAGAAAACAGATGGAAAGTGTTTGTATAATACGAACAGGCCCAGGGACAAAAGTGGGAGAGAGTTATTGTTCATATTCTCTGTAATTAGGAAATGCCACCAGTCGGCAGGATTCGGCGACCATCTCACTCAATGATACTTCTTGTAAGGTGACGGGCAGCCAATAGGAGGCAATCATCCACATTACTCCCCCAGACCACCCAGTCCCCTCAATTAATGGGACATACTGGGTGTGCGGGACTTGGGCATACCCATGGCTGCCAACCAACTGGAGTGGTTCCTGTTACCTTGGACATGTTGTCCCACACCTGCATATTACAAAACTTTCGGAACACCCGCATACAAAAAACCATATCACACGTAGAGCAGTAGCATGGTACGAACAGATTTTTGGGGTATTTGTGCCCCCATACGGTCTGCTCCGTACTAATCAAGCATTGGGGGCTTTACAAACGGTTTTGGAGGCTGTTGCGAATGCAACCGCGGATGCCTTACAAGACATATCCGCTGAAATGGTGGCTATTCGCACTGTAACCCTCCAAAACCGGATGGCTCTGGATATATTGCTTGCTGAAAAGGGAGGCACTTGTGCCTTGATTGGCTCTGAATGTTGCACCTATATTCCGGATGCTTCTGAGAATATTACTAATATTGTACAACACATCCGACAACAAGTCAGAGAATTGCATCAGACTGACGTAAGCCCTGGTATATGGGGTTGGTTGACCGATTGGTCGATTAGCGGTTGGATGACTAAAATTTTGACATTTATTATCATAATTGTTATAATCCTGGTAGTTGTATTATGTTGTTGTTTACCCTTATTTAAAAAAATTTATACTATCTATGATGACAGGCTGGGATGCCCCGGCAGCAATGTTGTACATGGCTCCTGACGATGATTTCTCAGCATTCGAGTAGCAGGTTGTCATGGAATGACAAAAAGGAAGGAATGAGAAGTCAGCTCGTCTGCCATGTACGAATAGTGGTTATTTGCTCGTCTGCTACGCAACGCATAATAGTTACTTGCAAACCTGTACGTACGTTACGCATAATAGTTACTTGCAAATCTGTACTACGCTTTGATTTTACCTCTAGCCGACACCTGTGAGCCTGTTACAGAAAGATGCGAATAACAGGGGCCATAAGGGTGTCTGGCAGGCATACCAAGGCTATGATATAATTGTAAAGCTCTAGGCTTCGTTATCATCTTGCTTTTAGGCTATCTTATACTTGTAAGCTGTAGCCGGCCTATAGCCTATAACTCATTCACTCCCAGGCCATGATGTCTGTATGCTTATCTTGTTGTAAGATGTAGCCGGCCTATAACTCATTCACTCCCAGACCATGATGTCTGTATGCTTATCTTGTTGTAAGATGAAGTTGGCCTATATATCATTAACTCCTAGGCCATGATGTTTCTGTAAGACAACTGCAAGGCCATATATTGCTGACCAAATAAGGTAATTAATGTATAACCATGCCCATATATGGTAGACAAAGAATTGAAACTGTATAAAGATGTGTGTATACTAGTAGTTGGTGTGCACTAGTAGTAGACGGACGAGAGTCTGTAGCAACATAGTGCACCGCTTCATGAATGCTAAATAAACTTGTTTGAATCACACACCCGAGTCACATATTTGTGAACAGAAACCCCAACCAAGGTACTGAGACGATTTTTTAGTTTCACATAGCCATTAAAGAAACACAGGAACAGTAGCCATCACTTTAAACGAGCAGAAAATTACTGGAGACAAACAAACCGAGTCTCTTTAATTCTTATGAGATTCATCAACAAAAGAAATACATGGAGGGTAGCCATTAACATTTTAACACCTAAGCACACCCTGTGCTCTCACTCTGAAAACACTCTGTCTGTTGTTCCTCTGTCACCTCTCTCACCCAGATATAAATGTTTAGTAAATTAAGAATCATTTTGAAAAACCTCCTTGAAAAAGCCACAGGCATTGGCGAAACGTCGGGGGAGTTTTCAATTAATAATTCTTTTCCTTCCTTAATAGTTATCAATTAAGAATTCTTTTTCCTCTTTAATAATTATTTCTCCTCCTTTCCAGTTTCCAGCACAGAAAGCGCTTTAAACCACAGAGAGCCGGTGTGGCTGAGGTGGGCGTTTTAAACCGCAGAGAGCCGGTGTTACCGAGTTGGGATCGTTAGACCTCGACCCTCGGTATATTTTGTGTAGTGGATTTGCTGTTCTCTTTTTTTCCCCCCTTTTTTTTCCACGCTTATCAGTTAATAATTCTTTTTCCTCTTTAATAATTACTTTTCCTCCTTTCCAGTTTTAACTTCCTTAATAGTTATTAATTAAGAATTTTTTTTCTTATTTAATAATTATTTCTCCTCCTTTCCAGTTTTAATTTCCTTAATGGTTATTGATTAAGAATTTTTTTTATTTAATAATTATTTCTCCTCCTTTCCAGTTTCCAGCACAGAAAGCGCTTTAAACCACAGAGAGCCGGTGTGGCTGAGGTGGGCGTTTTAAACCGCAGAGAGCCGGTGTTACCGAGTTGGGATCGTTAGACCTCGACCCTCGGTATATTTTGTGTAGTGGATTTGCTGTTCTCTTTTTTTCCCCCCTTTTTTTTCCACGCTTATCAGTTAATAATTCTTTTTCCTCTTTAATAATTACTTTTCCTCCTTTCCAGCTTTAACTTCCTTAATAGTTATTAATTAAGAATTTTTTTTCTTATTTAATAATTATTTCTCCTCCTTTCCAGTTTTAATTTCCTTAATGGTTATTGATTAAGAATTTTTTTTATTTAATAATTATTTCTCCTCCTTTCCAGTTTCCAGCACAGAAAGCGCTTTAAACCACAGAGAGCCGGTGTGGCTGAGCTGGGCGTTTTAAACCGCAGAGAGCCAGTATTGCCGAGTTGGGATCGTTAGACCTCGACCCTCGGTATATTTTGTGTAGTGGATTTCTGGTTTTCCTTTTTCTTTTTTTTCCACTCTGTCATCAATTAATAATTCTTTTTCCTCCCTAATAATTACTCTTTTTTCACTCTTTACTTTTTTTCCCCTTAAACCCACCCCCTTTGTTTAGCCTTTTTTCCCCTTAAACCCACCCCCTTTGTTTAGCCTCTTTTCCAGCTACCCGGGCAGGGGGAAATCGAAAGCCACGAGAGTAGGCCGCGGAACCGGGATCCTCGGATAACCCAATCAAGGTTCCTAGCAAAGACCCGAACCCCCCGGAGTAAGCTTGCCTCTCTCTCCTTTATACATCTTTCCACACCCCACTCATTTCTCACAACATGATACGGACTTCATGCAAGTTACAGAAATGTAACCGAACGTATCTGAGTGAATTGGGTGGTTCTCAAAATAACACACACCAGGACACATTCACAAAGACAGTAAGGGCCTTTTTTAGATTGATGCAGACACACCATCATTTAATTATTCTAAAGGATAAAGACACCCCCCCGAGGGGAATTCGGAACCAAGTAGAGAAATTAACAGAATTTATTAAACCGGCTATGCCTTCAAAAGAGACCCTCTACAAATTAAACAGGAATGCAGAGAGGTGGGCAAAAGAGACCCGCAATACCCTAATCAAACATTATGAAGACAGTATAATTCAATTAAACAATGAGATTTTATCAATAGGACAGATTGATCGAATGGAGGAAGCCCTCACAGTGACAACCTCCTGGGCAAGGAAGGCCCTTAAACATAAATTTAGAATCTCAACAGCAGATAGGGCTAGGCAACATATTATCAGAATGGGTAGAAACCCACCCCCTCCACACACACCCCACCCCACCCCCACCCATCCCCCCACCACACCCCAACTAACCGAACCCCACCTTACAATAACACCCCAAGTAACCACAATTTCAATAGCACCGAAAATAACAACATTAAACGCACCCACCCCATTCCTCCCGCCCCAGCTAGCCACCCCATTCCTCCCGGCCCAGCTAGCCACCCCATTCCTCCCGCCCCAGCTAGCTACATCCAGATTCCGCTCTAATGTGTCTGTGCACTTGGACCTGGATATTCTCCCGGCATCCCAGGAGCAACCACAATCACCGACGGTGATGGCTGACTTTTGGAGGGTAGCTGGGTCCCCCCAAACAATACAGATTAACCCCACCACACCCTCCCTGTTAATAGGACAACCGCAGAACTAGAACCCGAACGCAACCCCATCCACTGAAGTTAGCCCCCCCCCCCCCCCCCCTGTAACCCCTAAACCCCCAAACCAAACCCCCAGTCATTTAGACCCCAAAATTTACAAAACTTACAAATAACCCTAGCCCCTAATCCTAATTACTAACTCCTAATTACTAACCGCTAACCCCTAACAACTTACCCTAACCCTAAGGAACCCTAATTATGCCTAATTTTTCCCCCCCCCAAAAAAAAAAATGTTTCTCCCTCACTACACTAAAGTTAGCCCCCTCCTGTAACCCCTAACACCTAAACCAAACCCCTAATCATTTAGACCCCAAAATTTACAAAACTTAAAACTAACCAGAGTCCCTAATCCTAATTACTAACTCCTAACTACTAACCGCTAACCCACAAAAAAAACTTACCCTAACCCTAAAACAAGAACCCTAACTATGCCTTTTTTCCCCCCCTAAACCCCCCCCCCAAAAAAAATGTTTCTCCCTCACTTTGTTAAAAAAAACAATATGGTTTTCTTAAAAAAACCTTAACACATTCATGAGCCCTAGCGTAATTTGACAAGGCCCAGCACAGGGCACGGGCGAGAAAACACAAGCCTATGTGTACCAATGATCCCCGAAATTTATAAAACCTAACCCCTACAAGTGCCACGAATGGTTCCCGATGATAAAACCAAGACAGGTGTAACACAGGAAATAAGCCAAGAACGTGGCTGCTACTGTGTACAACTTTTCTAAAAGAAAGTTTGAGAGAATCATTCGTGCTGCCAGACAAGTGGGATCACAAATTACGAGCGGGCCAGGATTGAATGTGTACCCAGGCCGACATTCCCAGCACAGGGAAGTCAGAGGCAACAACAGAATCCCTTACCTTCTTTTTCCCCCCCAAAAAAAACGCAGGTTAGATTTTTTTAACAAAGCCACCTATTTTTAAGCAGCATAACCTATCTAATTTTCTCACAATAGCTAGAATAGGCCATAGGATTCCTCTTTTGAAACAAACTTAAAGCTGAAACTTTTAATACCAGTAGGGGGAACCGGAGAGAGTATAATTTAATTTAATTTAATTTAAATCTCCATGCAAACAATGCGTAGTAAATATCTTAGACGAGCTAAATGACTTGTTCCCTAGACAGTGGAAATAACACCAGTTTAAACAGAAATAACACCGGTTTAAACAGACAGAGCATTTCTGCTGACAAAAGAACCAAGTGGTTAACACACTTGGATTTCACAGGATAGCCATTAAAGAAACACAGGAACAGTAGCCATCACTTTAAACGAGCAGAAAATTACTGGAGACAAACAAACCGAGTCTCTTTAATTCTTATGAGATTCATCAACAAAAGAAATACATGGAGGGTAGCCATTAACATTTTAACACCTAAGCACACCCTGTGCTCTCACTCTGAAAACACTCTGTCTGTTGTTCCTCTGTCACCTCTCTCACCCAGATATAAATGTTTAGTAAATTAAGAATCATTTTGAAAAACCTCCTTGAAAAAGCCACAGGCATTGGCGAAACGTCGGGGGAGTTTTCAATTAATAATTCTTTTCCTTCCTTAATAGTTATCAATTAAGAATTCTTTTTCCTCTTTAATAATTATTTCTCCTCCTTTCCAGTTTCCAGCACAGAAAGCGCTTTAAACCACAGAGAGCCGGTGTGGCTGAGGTGGGCGTTTTAAACCGCAGAGAGCCGGTGTTACCGAGTTGGGATCGTTAGACCTCGACCCTCGGTATATTTTGTGTAGTGGATTTGCTGTTCTCTTTTTTTCCCCCCTTTTTTTTCCACTCTTATCAGTTAATAATTCTTTTTCCTCTTTAATAATTACTTTTCCTCCTTTCCAGTTTTAACTTCCTTAATAGTTATTAATTAAGAATTTTTTTTCTTATTTAATAATTATTTCTCCTCCTTTCCAGTTTTAATTTCCTTAATGGTTATTGATTAAGAATTTTTTTTATTTAATAATTATTTCTCCTCCTTTCCAGTTTCCAGCACAGAAAGCGCTTTAAACCACAGAGAGCCGGTGTGGCTGAGGTGGGCGTTTTAAACCGCAGAGAGCCGGTATTGCCGAGTTGGGATCGTTAGACCTCGACCCTCGGTATATTTTGTGTAGTGGATTTCTGGTTTTCCTTTTTCTTTTTTTTCCACTCTGTCATCAATTAATAATTCTTTTTCCTCCCTAATAATTACTCTTTTTTCACTCTTTACTTTTTTTCCCCTTAAACCCACCCCCTTTGTTTAGCCTTTTTTCCCCTTAAACCCACCCCCTTTGTTTAGCCTCTTTTCCAGCTACCCGGGCAGGGGAAAATCGAAAGCCACGAGAGTAGGCCGCGGAACCGGGATCGATCCTCGGATAACCCAATCAAGGTTCCTAGCAAAGACCCGAACCCCCCGGAGTAAGCTTACCTCTCTCTCCTCTATACATCTTTCCACACCCCACTCATTTCTCACAACATGATACGGACTTCATGCAAGTTACAGAAATGTAACCGAACGTATCTGAGTGACTTGGGTGGTTCTCAAAATAACACACACCAGGACACATTCACAAAGACAGTAAGGGCCTTTTTTAGATTGATGCAGACATACCATCATTTAATTATTCTAAAGGATAAAGACACCCCCCCGAGGGGAATTCGGAACCAAGTAGAGAAATTAACAGAATTTATTAAACCGGCTATGCCTTCAAAAGAGACCCTCTACAAATTAAACAGGAATGCAGAGAGGTGGGCAAAAGAGACCCGCAATACCCTAATCAAACATTATGAAGACAGTATAATTCAATTAAACAATGAGATTTTATCAATAGGACAGATTGATCGAATGGAGGAAGCCCTCACAGTGGCAACCTCCTGGGCAAGGAAGGCCCTTAAACATAAATTTAGAATCTCAACAGCAGATAGGGCTAGACAACATATTATCAGAATGGGTAGAAACCCACCCCCTCCACACACACCCCACCCCACCTCCACCCATCCCCCCACCACACCCCAACTAACCGAACCCCACCTTACAATAACACCCCAAGTAACCACAATTTCAATAGCACCGAAAATAACAACATTAAACGCACCCACCCCATTCCTCCCGCCCCAGCTAGCTACATCCAGATTCCGCTCTAATGTGTCTGTGCACTTGGACCTGGATATTCTCCCGGCATCCCAGGAGCAACCACAATCACCGACGGTGATGGCTGACTTTTGGAGGGTAGCTGGGTCCCCCCAAAAAATACAGATTAACCCCACCACACCCTCCCTGTTAATAGGACAACCGCAGAACTAGAACCCGAACGCAACCCCATCCACTGAAGTTAGCCCCCCCCCCCCCCCCCTGTAACCCCTAAACCCCCAAACCAAACCCCCAGTCATTTAGACCCCAAAATTTACAAAACTTACAAATAACCCTAGCCCCTAATCCTAATTACTAACTCCTAATTACTAACCGCTAACCCCTAACAACTTACCCTAACCCTAAGGAACCCTAATTATGCCTAATTTTCCCCCCCCCCCAAAAAAAAAATGTTTCTCCCTCACTACACTAAAGTTAGCCCCCTCCTGTAACCCCTAACACCTAAACCAAACCCCTAATCATTTAGACCCCAAAATTTACAAAACTTAAAACTAACCAGAGTCCCTAATCCTAATTACTAACTCCTAACTACTAACCGCTAACCCACAAAAAAAACTTACCCTAACCCTAAAACAAGAACCCTAACTATGCCTTTTTTCCCCCCCTAAACCCCCCCCCCAAAAAAAATGTTTCTCCCTCACTTTGTTAAAAAAAACAATATGGTTTTCTTAAAAAAACCTTAACACATTCATGAGCCCTAGCGTAATTTGACAAGGCCCAGCACAGGGCACGGGCGAGAAAACACAAGCCTATGTGTACCAATGATCCCCGAAATTTATAAAACCTAACCCCTACAAGTGCCACGAATGGTTCCCGATGATAAAACCAAGACAGGTGTAACACAGGAAATAAGCCAAGAACGTGGCTGCTACTGTGTACAACTTTTCTAAAAGAAAGTTTGAGAGAATCATTCGTGCTGCCAGACAAGTGGGATCACAAATTACGAGCGGGCCAGGATTGAATGTGTACCCAGGCCGACATTCCCAGCACAGGGAAGTCAGAGGCAACAACAGAATCCCTTACCTTCTTTTTCCCCCCCAAAAAAAAATGCAGGTTAGATTTTTTTAACAAAGCCACCTATTTTTAAGCAGCATAACCTATCTAATTTTCTCACAATAGCTAGAATAGGCCATAGGATTCCTCTTTTGAAACAAACTTAAAGCTGAAACTTTTAATACCAGTAGGGGGAACCGGAGAGAGTATAATTTAATTTAATTTAATTTAAATCTCCATGCAAACAATGCGTAGTAAATATCTTAGACGAGCTAAATGACTTGTTCCCTAGACAGTGGAAATAACACCAGTTTAAACAGAAATAACACCGGTTTAAACAGACAGAGCATTTCTGCTGACAAAAGAACCAAGTGGTTAACACACTTGGATTTCACAGGATAGCCATTAAAGAAACACAGGAACAGTAGCCATCACTTTAAACGAGCAGAAAATTACTGGAGACAAACAAACCGAGTCTCTTTAATTCTTATGAGATTCATCAACAAAAGAAATACATGGAGGGTAGCCATTAACATTTTAACACCTAAGCACACCCTGTGCTCTCACTCTGAAAACACTCTGTCTGTTGTTCCTCTGTCACCTCTCTCACCCAGATATAAATGTTTAGTAAATTAAGAATCATTTTGAAAAACCTCCTTGAAAAAGCCACAGGCATTGGCGAAACGTCGGGGGAGTTTTCAATTAATAATTCTTTTCCTTCCTTAATAGTTATCAATTAAGAATTCTTTTTCCTCTTTAATAATTATTTCTCCTCCTTTCCAGTTTCCAGCACAGAAAGCGCTTTAAACCACAGAGAGCCGGTGTGGCTGAGGTGGGCGTTTTAAACCGCAGAGAGCCGGTGTTACCGAGTTGGGATCGTTAGACCTCGACCCTCGGTATATTTTGTGTAGTGGATTTGCTGTTCTCTTTTTTTCCCCCCTTTTTTTTCCACTCTTATCAGTTAATAATTCTTTTTCCTCTTTAATAATTACTTTTCCTCCTTTCCAGTTTTAACTTCCTTAATAGTTATTAATTAAGATTTTTTTTTCTTATTTAATAATTATTTCTCCTCCTTTCCAGTTTTAATTTCCTTAATGGTTATTGATTAAGAATTTTTTTTATTTAATAATTATTTCTCCTCCTTTCCAGTTTCCAGCACAGAAAGCGCTTTAAACCACAGAGAGCCGGTGTGGCTGAGGTGGGCGTTTTAAACCGCAGAGAGCCGGTATTGCCGAGTTGGGATCGTTAGACCTCGATCCTCGGTATATTTTGTGTAGTGGATTTCTGGTTTTCCTTTTTCTTTTTTTTCCACTCTGTCATCAATTAATAATTCTTTTTCCTCCCTAATAATTACTCTTTTTTCACTCTTTACTTTTTTTCCCCTTAAACCCACCCCCTTTGTTTAGCCTTTTTTCCCCTTAAACCCACCCCCTTTGTTTAGCCTCTTTTCCAGCTACCCGGGCAGGGGAAAATCGAAAGCCACGAGAGTAGGCCGCGGAACCGGGATCGATCCTCGGATAACCCAATCAAGGTTCCTAGCAAAGACCCGAACCCCCCGGAGTAAGCTTACCTCTCTCTCCTCTATACATCTTTCCACACCCCACTCATTTCTCACAACATGATACGGACTTCATGCAAGTTACAGAAATGTAACCGAACGTATCTGAGTAACTTGGGTGGTTCTCAAAATAACACACACCAGGACACATTCACAAAGACAGTAAGGGCCTTTTTTAGATTGATGCAGACATACCATCATTTAATTATTCTAAAGGATAAAGACACCCCCCCGAGGGGAATTCGGAACCAAGTAGAGAAATTAACAGAATTTATTAAACCGGCTATGCCTTCAAAAGAGACCCTCTACAAATTAAACAGGAATGCAGAGAGGTGGGCAAAAGAGACCCGCAATACCCTAATCAAACATTATGAAGACAGTATAATTCAATTAAACAATGAGATTTTATCAATAGGACAGATTGATCGAATGGAGGAAGCCCTCACAGTGGCAACCTCCTGGGCAAGGAAGGCCCTTAAACATAAATTTAGAATCTCAACAGCAGATAGGGCTAGACAACATATTATCAGAATGGGTAGAAACCCACCCCCTCCACACACACCCCACCCCACCTCCACCCATCCCCCCACCACACCCCAACTAACCGAACCCCACCTTACAATAACACCCCAAGTAACCACAATTTCAATAGCACCGAAAATAACAACATTAAACGCACCCACCCCATTCCTCCCGCCCCAGCTAGCTACATCCAGATTCCGCTCTAATGTGTCTGTGCACTTGGACCTGGATATTCTCCCGGCATCCCAGGAGCAACCACAATCACCGACGGTGATGGCTGACTTTTGGAGGGTAGCTGGGTCCCCCCAAAAAATACAGATTAACCCCACCACACCCTCCCTGTTAATAGGACAACCGCAGAACTAGAACCCGAACGCAACCCCATCCACTGAAGTTAGCCCCCCCCCCCCCCCCCTGTAACCCCTAAACCCCCAAACCAAACCCCCAGTCATTTAGACCCCAAAATTTACAAAACTTACAAATAACCCTAGCCCCTAATCCTAATTACTAACTCCTAATTACTAACCGCTAACCCCTAACAACTTACGCTAACCCTAAGGAACCCTAATTATGCCTAATTTTCCCCCCCCAAAAAAAAAAAAATGTTTCTCCCTCACTACACTAAAGTTAGCCCCCTCCTGTAACCCCTAACACCTAAACCAAACCCCTAATCATTTAGACCCCAAAATTTACAAAACTTAAAACTAACCAGAGTCCCTAATCCTAATTACTAACTCCTAACTACTAACCGCTAACCCACAAAAAAAACTTACCCTAACCCTAAAACAAGAACCCTAACTATGCCTTTTTTCCCCCCCTAAACCCCCCCCCCAAAAAAAATGTTTCTCCCTCACTTTGTTAAAAAAAACAATATGGTTTTCTTAAAAAAACCTTAACACATTCATGAGCCCTAGCGTAATTTGACAAGGCCCAGCACAGGGCACGGGCGAGAAAACACAAGCCTATGTGTACCAATGATCCCCGAAATTTATAAAACCTAACCCCTACAAGTGCCACGAATGGTTCCCGATGATAAAACCAAGACCGGTGTAACACAGGAAATAAGCCAAGAACGTGGCTGCTACTGTGTACAACTTTTCTAAAAGAAAGTTTGAGAGAATCATTCGTGCTGCCAGACAAGTGGGATCAAAAATTACGAGCGGGCCAGGATTGAATGTGTACCCAGGCCGACATTCCCAGCACAGGGAAGTCAGAGGCAACAACAGAATCCCTTACCTTCTTTTTCCCCCCCAAAAAAAAACGCAGGTTAGATTTTTTTAACAAAGCCACCTATTTTTAAGCAGCATAACCTATCTAATTTTCTCACAATAGCTAGAATAGGCCATAGGATTCCTCTTTTGAAACAAACTTAAAGCTGAAACTTTTAATACCAGTAGGGGGAACGGGAGAGAGTATAATTTAATTTAATTTAATTTAAATCTCCATGCAAACAATGCGTAGTAAATATCTTAGACGAGCTAAATGACTTGTTCCCTAGACAGTGGAAATAACACCAGTTTAAACAGAAATAACACCGGTTTAAACAGACAGAGCATTTCTGCTGACAAAAGAACCAAGTGGTTAACACACTTGGATTTCACAGGATAGCCATTAAAGAAACACAGGAACAGTAGCCATCACTTTAAACGAGCAGAAAATTACTGGAGACAAACAAACCGAGTCTCTTTAATTCTTATGAGATTCATCAACAAAAGAAATACATGGAGGGTAGCCATTAACATTTTAACACCTAAGCACACCCTGTGCTCTCACTCTGAAAACACTCTGTCTGTTGTTCCTCTGTCACCTCTCTCACCCAGATATAAATGTTTAGTAAATTAAGAATCATTTTGAAAAACCTCCTTGAAAAAGCCACAGGCATTGGCGAAACGTCGGGGGAGTTTTCAATTAATAATTCTTTTCCTTCCTTAATAGTTATCAATTAAGAATTCTTTTTCCTCTTTAATAATTATTTCTCCTCCTTTCCAGTTTCCAGCACAGAAAGCGCTTTAAACCACAGAGAGCCGGTGTGGCTGAGGTGGGCGTTTTAAACCGCAGAGAGCCGGTGTTACCGAGTTGGGATCGTTAGACCTCGACCCTCGGTATATTTTGTGTAGTGGATTTGCTGTTCTCTTTTTTTCCCCCCTTTTTTTTCCACTCTTATCAGTTAATAATTCTTTTTCCTCTTTAATAATTACTTTTCCTCCTTTCCAGTTTTAACTTCCTTAATAGTTATTAATTAAGAATTTTTTTTCTTATTTAATAATTATTTCTCCTCCTTTCCAGTTTTAATTTCCTTAATGGTTATTGATTAAGAATTTTTTTTATTTAATAATTATTTCTCCTCCTTTCCAGTTTCCAGCACAGAAAGCGCTTTAAACCACAGAGAGCCGGTGTGGCTGAGGTGGGCGTTTTAAACCGCAGAGAGCCGGTATTGCCGAGTTGGGATCGTTAGACCTCGACCCTCGGTATATTTTGTGTAGTGGATTTCTGGTTTTCCTTTTTCTTTTTTTTCCACTCTGTCATCAATTAATAATTCTTTTTCCTCCCTAATAATTACTCTTTTTTCACTCTTTACTTTTTTTCCCCTTAAACCCACCCCCTTTGTTTAGCCTTTTTTCCCCTTAAACCCACCCCCTTTGTTTAGCCTCTTTCCAGCTACCCGGGCAGGGGAAAATCGAAAGCCACGAGAGTAGGCCGCGGAACCGGGATCGATCCTCGGATAACCCAATCAAGGTTCCTAGCAAAGACCCGAACCCCCCGGAGTAAGCTTACCTCTCTCTCCTCTATACATCTTTCCACACCCCACTCATTTCTCACAACATGATACGGACTTCATGCAAGTTACAGAAATGTAACCGAACGTATCTGAGTGACTTGGGTGGTTCTCAAAATAACACACACCAGGACACATTCACAAAGACAGTAAGGGCCTTTTTTAGATTGATGCAGACATACCATCATTTATTTATTCTAAAGGATAAAGACACCCCCCCGAGGGGAATTCGGAACCAAGTAGAGAAATTAACAGAATTTATTAAACCGGCTATGCCTTCAAAAGAGACCCTCTACAAATTAAACAGGAATGCAGAGAGGTGGGCAAAAGAGACCCGCAATACCCTAATCAAACATTATGAAGACAGTATAATTCAATTAAACAATGAGATTTTATCAATAGGACAGATTGATCGAATGGAGGAAGCCCTCACAGTGCAACCTCCTGGGCAAGGAAGGCCCTTAAACATAAATTAAGATCTCAACAGCAGATAGGGCTAGACAACATATTATCAGAAAGGGTAAGAACCACCCCTCCACACACACCCACCCCACACCCACCCTCCCCCACCACACCCAACTAACCGAACCCCACCTTACAATAACACCCCAAGTAACCACAATTCAATAGCACCGAAAATAACAACATTAAACGCACCCACCCCATTCCTCCCGCCCCAGCTAGCTACATCCAGATTCCGCTCTAATGTGTCTGTGCACTTGGACCTGGATATTCTCCCGGCATCCCAGGAGCAACCACAATCACCGACGGTGATGGCTGACTTTTGGAGGGTAGCTGGGTCCCCCAACAAAATACAGATTAACCCCACCACACCCTCCCTGTTAATAGGACAACCGCAGAACTAGAACCCGAACGCAACCCCATCCACTGAAGTTAGCCCCCCCCCCCCCCTGTAACCCCTAAACCCCCAAACCAAACCCCCAGTCATTTAGACCCCAAAATTTACAAAACTTACAAATAACCCTAGCCCCTAATCCTAATTACTAACTCCTAATTACTAACCGCTAACCCCTAACAACTTACCCTAACCCTAAGGAACCCTAATTATGCCTAATTTTTCCCCCCCCCCCAAAAAAAAATGTTTCTCCCTCACTACACTAAAGTTAGCCCCCTCCTGTAACCCTAACACCTAAACCAAACCCCTAATCATTTAGACCCCAAAATTTACAAAACTTAAAACTAACCAGAGTCCCTAATCCTAATTACTAACTCCTAACTACTAACCGCTAACCCACAAAAAAAACTTACCCTAACCCTAAAACAAGAACCCTAACTATGCCTTTTTCCCCCCCTAACCCCCCCCCCAAAAAAAATGTTTCTCCTCACTTTGTTAAAAAAAACAATATGGTTTTCTTAAAAAAACCTTAACACATTCATGAGCCCTAGCGTAATTTGACAAGGCCAGCACAGGGCACGGCGAGAAAACACAAGCCTATGTGTACCAATGATCCCCGAAATTTATAAAACCTAACCCCTACAAGTGCCACGAATGGTCCCGATGATAAAACCAAGACCGGTGTAACACAGGAAATAAGCCAAGAACGTGGCTGCTACTGTGTACAACTTTTCTAAAAGAAAGTTTGAGAGAATCATTCGTGCTGCCAGACAAGTGGGATCACAAATTACGAGCGGGCCAGGATTGAATGTGTACCCAGGCCGACATTCCCAGCACAGGGAAGTCAGAGGCAACAACAGAATCCTTACCTTCTTTTTCCCCCCCCAAAAAAAAACGCAGGTTAGATTTTTTTAACAAAGCCACCTATTTTTAAGCAGCATAACCTATCTAATTTTCTCACAATAGCTAGAATAGGCCATAGGATTCCTCTTTGAAACAAACTTAAAGCTGAAAACTTTTAATACCAGTAGGGGGAACCGGAGAGAGTATAATTTAATTTAATTTAATTTAAATCTCCATGCAAACAATGCGTAGTAAATATCTTAGACGAGCTAAATGACTTGTTCCCCTAGACAGTGGAAATAACACCAGTATAAACAGAAATAACACCGGTTTAAACAGACAGAGCATTTCTGCTGACAAAAAGAACCAAGTGGTTAACACACTTGGATTTCACAGGATAGCCATTAAAGAAACACAGGAACAGTAGCCATCACTTTAAACCGAGCAGAAAATTACTGGAGACAAACAAACCGAGTCTCTTTAATTCTTATGAGATTCATCAACAAAAGAAATACATGGAGGGTAGCCATTAACATTTTAACACCTAAGCACACCCTGTGCTCTCACTCTGAAAACACTCTGTCTGTTGTTCCTCTGTCACCTCTCTCACCCAGATATAAATGTTTAGTAAATTAAGAATCATTTTGAAAAACCTCCTTGAAAAAGCCACAGGCATTGGCGAAATGTCGGGGGAGTTTTCAATTAATAATTATTTTCCTTCCTTAATAGTTATCAATTAAGAATTCTTTTTCCTCTTTAATAATTATTTCTCCTCCTTTCCAGTTTCCAGCACAGAAAGCGCTTTAAACCACAGAGAGCCGGTGTGGCTGAGGTGGGCGTTTTAAACCGCAGAGAGCCGGTGTTACCGAGTTGGGATCGTTAGACCTCGACCCTCGGTATATTTTGTGTAGTGGATTTGCTGTTCTCTTTTTTTCCCCCCTTTTTTTTCCACTCTTATCAGTTAATAATTCTTTTTCTTCTTTAATAATTACTTTTCCTCCTTTCCAGTTTTAACTTCCTTAATAGTTATTAATTAAGAATTTTTTTCTTATTTAATAATTATTTCTCCTCCTTTCCAGTTTTAATTTCCTTAATGGTTATTGATTAAGAATTTTTTTTATTTAATAATTATTTCTCCTCCTTTCCAGTTTAAGGCACAGAAAGCGCTTAAACCACAGAGAGCCGGTGTGGCTGAGGTGGGCGTTTTAAACCGCAGAGAGCCGGTATTGCCGAGTTGGGATCGTTAGACCTCGACCCTCGGTATATTTTGTGTAGTGGATTTCTGGTTTTCCTTTTTCTTTTTTTCCACTCTGTCATCAATTAATAATTCTTTTTCCTCCCTAATAATTACTCTTTTTTCACTCTTTACTTTTTTTCCCCTTAAACCCACCCCCTTGTTTAGCCTTTTTTCCCCTTAAACCACCCCCTTTGTTTAGCCTCTTTTCCAGCTACCCGGGCAGGGAAAATCGAAAGCCACGAGAGTAGGCCGCGGAACCGGATCGATCCTCGGATAACCCAATCAAGTTCCTAGCAAAGACCCGAACCCCCCGGAGTAAGCTTACCTCTCTCTCCTCTATACATCTTTCCACACCCCACTCATTTCTCACAACATGATACGGACTTCATGCAAGTTACAGAAATGTAACCGAACGTAACTGAGTGACTTGGGTGGTCTCAAAATAACACACACCAGGACACATTCACAAAGACAGTAAGGGCCTTTTTTAGATTGATGCAGACATACCATCATTTAATTATTCTAAAGGATAAAGACACCCCCCCGAAGGGAATTCGGAACCAAGTAGAGAAATTAACAGAATTTATTAAACCGGCTATGCCTTCAAAAGAGACACTCTACAAATTAAACAGGAATGCAGAGAGGTGGCAAAAGAGACCCGCAATACCCTAATCAAACATTATGAAGACAGTATAATTCAATTAAACAATGAGATTTTATCAATAGGACAGATTGATCGAATGGAGGAAGCCCTCACAGTGGCAACCTCCTGGGCAAGGAAGGCCCTTAAACATAAATTTAGAATCTCAACAGCAGATAGGCTAGGCAACATATTATCAGAATGGGTAGAAACCCACCCCCTCCACACACACACCCCACCCCACCCCCACCCATCCCCCCACCACACCCCAACTAACCGAACCCCACCTTACAATAACACCCCAAGTAACCACAATTTCAATAGCACCGAAAATAACAACATTAAACGCACCCACCCCATTCCTCCCGCCCCAGCTAGCTACATCCAGATTCCGCTCTAATGTGTCTGTGCACTTGGACCTGATATTCTCCCGGCATCCAGGAGCAACCACAATCACCGACGGTGATGGCTGACTTTTGGAGGGTAGCTGGGTCCCCAAAAAAATACAGATTAACCCCACCACACCCTCCCTGTTAATAGGACAACCGCAGAACTAGAACCCGAACGCAACCCCATCCACTAAAGTTACCCCCCCCCCCCCCCCCTGTAACCCCTAAACCCCCAAACCAAACCCCCAGTCATTTAGACCCCAAAATTTACAAAACTTACAAATAACCCTAGCCCCTAATCCTAATTACTAACTCCTAATTACTAACCGCTAACCCCTAACAACTTACCCTAACCCTAAGGAACCCTAATTATGCCTAATTTCCCCCACCCCCCCCAAAAAAAAATGTTTCTCCCTCACTACACTAAAGTTAGCCCCCTCCTGTAACCCCTAACACCTAAACCAAACCCCTAATCATTTAGACCCCAAAATTTACAAAACTTAAAACTAACCAGAGCCCCTAATCCTAATTACTAACTCCTAACTACTAACCGCTAACCCCCCCAAAAAAACTTACCCTAACCA
>JAYJKW010000482.1:0-51951 GCA_035084275.1 Hydrolagus colliei
TTCCTCTCTCTGGGAATAGTGTTCAGTCCCCCTCCCCCCCCCCCCTCCTCTCTCTGGGAATAGTGTTCAGTCCCCCTCCCCCCCCCCCCCTCCTCTCTCTGGGAATAGTGTTCAGTCCCCCACCCCCCCCCTCCTCTCCCTGTGGGAAATAGTGTTGAGTCCCTTCCCTCCTTCCTTCTCCTCTCTGTGGGAATGGTGTTCAGTCCCTCCTCTCCCCCCTCCTCCTCTCCCTGTGGGAATAGTGTTCAGTCCCTCCTCTCCCCCTCCCCCTCCTCCTCTCCCTGTGGGAATAGTGTTCAGTCCCTCCTCTCCCCCCTCCTCTCTGTGTGGGAATAGTGTTCAGTCCCTCTCCCCCCTTCTCTCTCTGTGGGAATAGTGTTCAGTCCCTCCTCTCCCCCCTCCTCTCCTCCCTGTGGGAATAGTGTTCAGTCCCTCCTCTCCCCCCCCCTCCTCCTCTCCCTGTGGGAATAGTGTTCAGTCCCTCCTCTCCCCCCCCCCCTCCTCCTCTCCCTGTGGGAATAGTGTTCAGTCCCTCCTCTCCCCCCCCCCCCCTCCTCCTCTCCCTGTGGGAATAGTGTTCAGTCCCTCCTCTCCCCTCCTCTCCCTGTGGGAATAGTGTTCAGTCCCTCTCCCCCCTCCTCTCCCTGTGGGAATAGTGTTCAGTCCCTCCTCTCCTCTCCCTTCTCTCTCTGTGTGGGAATAGTGTTCAGTCCCTCCTCTCCTCTCCCTTCTCTCTCTGTGTGGGAATAGTGTTCAGTCCCTCCTCTCCTCTCCCTTCTCTCTCTGTGTGGGAATAGTGTTGAGTCCTCTCCTCCTGTCTCTGTGGGGATAGGATAGTATTGAGATTGAGGACCTTCTTTTGGACTTAAATTGCCTTCCCCCCCCCCACCAGACACACACACAGACAGACAGGAGGAGAAGTGGGAGGAAGGGAGAGAGAGAGAGAGAGAAAAAAAACGATTTTTGTTTAATGAGAGAATTTTTTTTAAATGAATCATTTTTGTTATTGGCTCGTCCGGCTTGTCGACCAGAGGAGCTACTGTTTTGGTTGGTTTGGTTGGTGTCTGTCTGTCTCTCCCTCTCTGAGTGAGTGTGTGAGTGAGTGTGTGTGTGTGGGGAGAGTTTTGTGAGAGGAAGAAGGCAGGAAACGCACATTGACTGACTCGCTATGAATATGACTGACACTGACTGACAGAGAGAGAGAGAAAGGGAAAGGGAAAGAGAAGCAAAGAAGAAAAAAGAATACAAGGAGCGTGTTTTTTTTGGGGGGGGAGTGGGGGGAGGTGGGGAGGTGGGAGCTGCAAATAATTTCTACCCCAGTGACAATTTGCAGGGTTTTTAAAAAAAATAATTATTTAATCCTTTTATTTTCTCTCTCTCTCGACTCCACTACATACACACACACACATACGCACACACCACACACTGAGTGGGTGAGCAAAGCCAGTGAGTTGGGAAGCTTCACCCACTCATCTCCCAGTCCCCCCCACCCCCTCCACCACCTCCAAGCTCCTTTTCTCCTGCTATGAGAGAGACTGTGGATCTGTGGCTGTCCGGTTGGCAATGAGATGAGGCTCAGACATGGGACTGCGGCCACCGTGTTAGCCTTCTTCACCTCCTTCCTCAGCCTGTCCTGGTACACCGCCTGGCAAAATGGGAAAGGTAAGTATCTGCTCAGTTTTCTATCCGATACAGCACTTGGACATCAGTAATCATCCGTGATAATCCTTGTGTTTGAGATGGCGCCTTATCGCGTCGTCGAGACGTCCCAAAGCGCCTTGGAGGATATACCCCAGTGTCGCGGGTTTGGCTGTATTTTAACAATGCAATAACGACCCTTGCGTTTCACAAGGCGTCTTATGCCGACAAGTCTCGAGACGCTTCACAGAATGTGCTGTAAAGTGAATTGACTGTATATTTTACGGGCGAAACGCGGCAGCCACTTGCGCACAGTTTGAAATTGTATTCAATTTCGTGGGTGAAATATATTCATTTGTAAAAACATTTTTAGCTTTCGCTGTCAATGGAATTTACTATTCTTGCAGCTGAAATGGTCTGACTTTAAAGGGGAAGTTACCCAGCTGCGCTGTGCCCACCAGTTTTGTACTTGCGGATCTATCAGTAGGGAGTGTGTTGTACATCTGTAATTTTTGATGACCAAAAAGAAAGTAGAACTAGCTGATCGATGGCCTCCTGGGTTTCCCATTTAACTGTTGGTCGGTCGGTCTGAGTTTCAGGGACAGCCTGTATGGGTTGGGGATGGAGAGCGGGTCATCTGTGCTACGTACAGCTGGTCACAGTGCCAGTCTTGTCCCATTTTCTGTACGCTCAACTTTGATCCTTTAAACGTTCCCGTTTCCGGTGACTGGTTTTGTACCAAGGACCCTGGATGAGGAACGCCACCGTCGTTATCGGTGCTGGACTTTTCCTGTGTAAGATAAGACCTTGAAACATAACCAAGTTTACCAGGCAGCCAAAGCCGTTTTAGGATTGAATAGCCATGCGGGCTTTGTCCCATCGATTGAAACTGTGATCTTAATTGTGATAGTCGAACGGTGACATTTGACATTGACACCTCCTGTCTGTAGTTAAAGTCTAACCCTGACAACCTGCTCTCAATGCTGCTGCCTATAAAACAGGGCTGCCCTCAAGGTGGTGTTGTTAGGCTCTCTGTGGTACAGTATGCTGTCCTGTGGATGTACCGGTGACAAGTGCCAGATTTTTGTAGCTGCCCTAGTTGGCTCGCTTTCCTAGTATATTTGTTTCCACCTTTCCTTAAACACAACAAAGTGTCTTATTTTTCCCGGGATTCAGCAGGATGTTTGACACATGTGGAAACCTAACAACAACGGTTTGGATATCAATAGTACCACAAACCAAACTGAGAATTAATTCCATGCGTCCCATCTACGCATAGAAATTACACGGAATGGAATGCGCTTTCTCTCTCTCCCTGGAGGGACGCATCCTGTTTACCTAATTCCGGAACATATTAGGCGCAGGTTGGCAAGAGCCATGGCTTGGGGGACTCCAGAATGTGTGTTAGGGTAACTGCTCGGTGTCTGACAAGCTGTAACTGTACAGCTTGTGAGTCCGTATCAGCAACTTGGGACGTCCTCTCAATCTGAAGGGCTCTTTACGAATGTTTTTTGTTGTCTTGCCATTGATATTGTTGTCTTGCAAGCTTTCCTGCTGCTTGCTCAGCTACAGAACTTGTGTAGGCAGGGTGAGAAATTACTGGAAGGTGTATAAGTCGGAGAAAGTCTTTAGAGAGTGAACGCAGCTGATAGCCCAGAAGGTAGTCAGGCAAAATATAATAATAATAATAATCCTTGCATTTAATACAGCGCTTTTCACATCTTCAAGACATCTCAAAGCACTTCACAGAGTATACAGTAAAGTATATAATAATAATAATCCTTGCATTTGATATAGCGCTTTTCACATCTTATCAACGTCCCAAAGCGCTTCACAGAATATACTGTAAAGTGAATTGACTGTATATATTTGTGGGTGAATCGCGGCAGCCAATTGCGCACAGCAGTGTCCCACACACAGTTGTGGGACACTGTGCTCTAACCACTGAGCCACAGGAGCTCCACATACTGTATTGAATATATTTGGAGGCGAAATGCGGCAGCGAATTGCGCATAGCAGTGTCCAACAAACTCTAGGATTGAAATGATCAATTTTATTAATGTTTTTTTGATGGAGGGATTATTATTATGCGTGTGGAGTGAGGAAAAAGTTTTGTCCTGACCTGCCTAGATTCGAACACAGGTCTCACGCTTGTAAGGCGAGTGCTCTAACCACTGAGCTGTGTCAAATGCAAGAATTATTACCATTATCATTATTATTAATATCATCAGCATCATAATTTCTTAACTTGGAATCCAAAGCACAACGTCAAATGCAACACATAGAATTTTTCAATACAAAGCCATTCGGAAAGGGCCAGATATTTAGTCCCAGATATTTAGACTTTCCAGATGTTTAGACTTTCTCTCCCCACCCCCACCCCACCCCCCCCCCACACACACAGACACACACACTCTTCCATATTTTAATTTTATTTATCAAACTGGCTCATTTGGCAGCACTCTTGTCTCTAGGTCAGAAGGTTGTGGTTCAAGACCCATATCGGGACTTTGAAGTTAATAATACAAACAATGTAAGGTGAACTCCCACTGAGCTACAGGACTCCACAAAATTACTATCAGTCTGGATTGTGAAACTTCTTCCCTGCTTCAAGGCAAAGCTTTTGGTCAACACAGGCAAACATAAGTCTACATACTCCTGTCAAGACATTGGAGAGGGTGCGAAGAAGATTTACTAAGATGGTAACAGGAATAAGAGACTTCAGTTATCAGGAGAGGCTAGACAAGATAGGATTATTCTCCTTGGAGCAGAGAAGGTTAAGAGGAAACATAAGCGAAGTTGTCAAAATTATGAGGAGCTTCGATGGATTGAACAATGAGAAACTATTTCCACTGGCGAGTGGGTCGGTAACCTGAGGACACCGATTTAAAATAGTTGTTAAAAGAAACAGAGGGGAGCTGAGGAGACATTTCTCATGCAGTGAGTTGCTTGGATCTGGAATGCATCGCCTGAAAGGGTGGTGGAAGCTGATTCGATAGACTTTTAAGAGAGATGTAGATAGTTATTTGGAGAGACAGCAGGAGAGTGGGATTGATTTGGACAGCTCTTTTCAAAGAGCTGGCACAGACACGATGGGCCGAATGGCCTCCTTCTGTGCTGTATAATTCTACAATAATAATCATTGCATTTGATATAGCGCTTTTCACATCTTATCGACGTCTCAAAGCGCTTCACACAATATACTGTAATGTGAATTGACTGTATATTTGTGGGCGAAACGTAGCAGCCAATTGCGCAGCGTCCCACAAACAGTCGTGGATTGTAAATGACCAAATTTTATTATTGTGTTTTTTTTGAGGACAGATTATTATTGGGTGTCTGGAGTAAGGAAACTTGCCCGAGGTTTCGCCCTGATCTGCCTGGATTTGAACACAGGTCTAACGCTTGTAAGGCGAGCGCTCTAACCACTGAGCTACAGGAGGTCCACATTCTATGATTCTATGATACACATTGTTTCATTGTTTCAACTATTTTAATTGTTGTTACATTGACCCCCCAAAAACCATACCTAGCTTTCAGGATTATCTGTAGTGAATTGCAACCCTGGAAGAGTTTTGAATTAAAAAAAGAAAATAATAGCCTGTATAATTGCACCAAATGTTACAATCTGAAATCCATTTTCCATTCATGAGACAAATACGGAGCCTTGTCGAGGTGACAGCACTTGTTCTGAAGTTAAGGAAAAAAACAGGGTCCGCTAAAATTAAGCGCCTTATCATTTTGTTGAGAATATATTGTAAAGAGTATTTTGTGGGCGAAATGCAGCAGCCAGTTGTGCACAGCAGTGTCCCACGAAGAGTCGTGGATTGAATTTAAACATGAATTTAAAGCACATTGACCACGGCTCTTGCTCAATGGTGTCTGTCTGCTGGTGGCAATTTGTTTTATTAATTGAAAACCCAACACACTGCACCTCATAACACCTTTTTGGAGAGGATCGATTTCAAGATCCTCACTCTTGTTTTCAAATCTCTCCACTCCTCTGCACTCCCCTCTACCTCTCTGACCTCCTCTCTCCTCACAACAGTACCCAATGATTTTGTTCTACTGGGTCTGGCCTCCTCCTTGTCCCCCGAATCCTCCGTTCCACTATTGGCGGCCGTGCCTTCAGTCCTTATGTCCCGAGGCTCTGGAACTCCCTTCCTCAGTCCCTTCACCTCGCCTACTCTCTTCCTACTTTCAGGTCTTGGCTAAAGAGCTTTCTTTTCGACCCCACTTTCTGTCACCTTTTCCCTTCTCCCTCTGGCTCGGCCCGAGATCCGTTATTGGGAAGTGTTTAGAGACGCCGCCCGGCGTGGAGGACGCTATATAAAGCCAAGTTGCTGTTTTTGTTCTTTTGGAGAGAATTGTTGTGTTTGCCTGTTTGTTTATGGAGTGGACGAATAACTAAACAGGAGTCAGCTGAGGGGTATGAGGGGAAAAATGCAGGTAAATGTAAGGATTGTTCTTAAGTGAAGGGGCACAGAAATAGTCGGCTGAATGACCTCTTTCTGCCCTGTAAATTTCAATGCTTTTACGGTTCCATGATTTTATGTTGGTTGCAGCGAGATGTCAGGTGTGAGGACTATAACATCCAGTGCGCCTTACTCACTCTGAAGCAATGTGCCTTGACAACCCCCCCCCCCCCCCCCCACCCCACACCCCCCGCAAAAATGTGGCTAACAAATATTCCTGTGCTTGCCCGAATGTGTGCAGAACCAAGGAAGGATGAAGTGCAGCAGATTGAGAGTGAGGAGGAATTAAAAGGTCATGGCGAAGAGATTAAAAAGCAGTGGTATATTTTGGTCTCTGTGTCTCCTGGGGATAACTAAGGCAGGGTTAATTTAACATGGCCGTCCTGATTGCAATGCAGTGATGCTTGCTGCTAAGTGCATGTGCTTGGATGTCAGATGCATTCAGACAATAATATTAATAATGTACAGGTAGACCCCGCTTAACATTGCTTCGTTATTATGTTGCTGATACACAGGGAAACATATATCCATTTAACGTCGCAACGTTCACTATACGTTTTTCGCCACATTACATTGTATCTGAACATTCTCCCTCAATCCCTCTGTCTTACCCCTTCTCTCCTCCTTTTTCATAGGTAATATAATTTTCATGTCTGAAAATCTGTTCGACCATGCTTATAATGAATAGTAATAATCCGCGCATTTGATATAGCGTTTTTCACGTCTTCTAGACGTCTCAAAGCGCTTCACCAGAATATACTGTAAAGTGGGGTGACTGTTTTGAGTGAGAAAGTGGCAGCCAGTTTGCGCAAAGCATCATCCCACAAAGCATCATCCCAGCTACAAATTGAGTGACCAATTTTTTTTGTGGGGAGGGTTTATTGGCCAGGACACAAGGTGAAACTACCATCGCTTTTAGAATAGCGCAACATTTAATGTCCACCTTGATGAGGTACGAGAGGGTGACTGACCTCATCTCCCTGAGTTGTCTCCTTGAAGAGGAGAATATTTTACAAACGTAAAGGAACCTTACAAAAAAACGGAGCTCTGAACTAAAAGTGGAAAATACTTGAGATGAAAGGCTGGTTGACAGACATGTGCAAAGGTGTGTTAACATTTCAGGATTGGTGCAGTTTGGGCTGAATAAACTCCTTGGATTTCGCCCACAAAAAATAGTCAGTTCACTTTATTTTATATCCAGTGAAGCGCTTTGAGACATCTCTGATAAAGAGCTGCATAAAATAGAAGGATAATTATTATTATTGATTGGACAAGCAAGGCTGTCAAGAAAATGCCAAAGGACTGGTCACAAAAAAGTAATTCCTGAACTGGTGTGAGGAACTGTGAGGAATTTCTGGTTAATATCATGGAGTCCTGTAGCTAAGTGGTCAGAGCACTCGCCTTACAAGTGTGAGACCTGTGTTCGAATCCACGCAAGTCAGGGCGAAACCTTGGGCAAGTTTCCTTAGTCCATACGCCTAATAATAATCCCTCCCTCCCAAAATATAATAAATTGCTTATTTCAATCCACGACTGTTGGTGTGCAATTGGCTGCTGTGTTCGGCCCACAAAATATACAATCAATTAATTTTACAGTATGTTTTGTGAAGCACTTTGAGACTTCTAGAAGACATGAAAAGCGCTATATCAAATGCGAAGATTAGCCTATTATTTATTATTATATTTTAAGATGTTCCGTGAGTAAGAGTGAGCACCACAGCTGATCACTATTCCCTCACTATTCCTGCGCTTTGAGAGGCTACCCAGTGTGACTGACACCTTATAAATGCAAGTTGTTAGCAGTGCCGTCCTATTTCAATGAGGAATGTAACTTGAATCGGATTAATTGATCTAAACCGTCGATGAGGAAGTTGGATCTTTTCATCTGAAACTCCACAGCCCATATTAATAATCCTATAATTCTTACATTTCATATCACGCCTTCTCACCTCTTTGAGACGACTCAAAGCGCTTCACAGAACATACTGTAAAGCAAATTGACTGTATTTTGTGGGTGGATAAATCACCAGGCTCTGCATTCTCATCCCAATCTTATTGTTATTCTGATTATTATTATTATTATTATTCTCCTTGGTCAGGCTCCACTGACTACCCTTATACCAGCAGCAGATCGCCGTCAAAAATTCTCATCCTAACCATGATCTTCTGTTGCCCAGCTTGCGATACAGACATGATAAATAATAATCCTGGCATTTTGATAGGAGCTGGTTGACAATTCTTGAAATAACAATTAGTCACTCGCATTGAGGCTCCTGTGTGCAAACTGGCTGCCGTCTTTACCTATCAAATATACAGCCACTATATTTCAGAGTAAAATTGTGTGGAGCCTTTTCCGACATCACAATAATGTGATTAAGGTGCTATACCAAATACCAGGATTATTATTATTATTACATTGCGCTTTTGACACTGGGAGGGTGTTTCAAAGCAGTACTGTAAAGTGTAGTGACTGTGCATTTGGTGGTCAAATTGCTATGACAACAGCAAATTACATTTGAATTTAATCATTTAAAATAAAAAAAACACTAAATGAATTGTTAAAGTAAAATTCACAGTAAAGTAGGTAACATTTTATAATCGTACTGCAAACCTGATTCTGTTTTCACCAGCAATGCAGGAAATTGTGTATAAAAATTGTGTATAAAAAAACATACTGTAGTCTGCCTTGAACTCTGTTTTCATGGATTATGTTAAATAATCAAGGTCATTAAATCTGGGGGGAAACATTTGATTCCTTCAGTGTTTCTGAACAGTACTAAGCCTGGACGTTAAAGCCCTACAGGGAGGGAAACTGAAACAGCTGAATAAAACTGTGCTTATTCCATGTTACAGCTGAACATGGGGGCAAGTAAGCCACACTCCTTGGCTGCTGTCAATGTCTTCACTCCTGTAGATCTAAACTCTTCAACCTCCCTGGGCTCTCCCTCAGACTCAACGAACCAGTGCGCAGTTTGTGTGTACGGTTCGATCCCCAGCTGTCCTTCCTCCCCCACATCCTGTTGCTGACCAGGACCACCTTCTTCCACCACCGCCACATTACCCGCCTCCAACCGTACCTCACCCCAAATGCAGCGGAAACTCTCGTGTGTGCTTTCGTCATCTCTCACTTGGATTACTCCCAAAACACACCTTGCCGGTCTCCCCGGCTTCACTATTCAAAAGATCCAGCTCATTCAGAATCTGCTGCCTGCAAACTCACCCATAACAACAAAATTGTACTTGTATAGAGCCTTTCACATCAGGTAACGTGACCTTCAATACGTATCCATGTGTACTGGAGACCATTGAAATGAGGCTTTGTACTGCTCAACAATAATAATAATCCTTGCATTTGATATAGCGCTTTTTACATCATATCAACATCTCAAAGCCCTTCACAGAATATACTGTAATGTGAATTGACTGTATATTTATTTAAGTGGTTGCGTTGCACATGTACAATGAGTATGTGTGAGCGCACATGTATGTGAGCGCGCGTGCGTGTGTGTGTGACGCCGTGTGTGTGTGTGAGCGAGTGTGTGTGAACGAATGTGTGTATGATGCCTACTGCCTAGCCACGCAACACAGTGGTTTAGAATCATGCCAGCAAAGCTTGTGTTGGTTAGATGTGGATGAACTAGAATATATTTCAATGAAAATGCTACAGTTTGGGAGAGACAGCATTGTTGTAACGCATAAGTTGAAGGTAGGTTCAAGCGGCGAATAATTAAATATGGGCATTGCCTGTGTGTCATATTTGCATTGTACATGTTTACAGCAAAAAACGCTTTTTGACCTGAATGCACGAAACACAACATTCTGTCTGTGTGTATGTCTTTGTGTCTATATAGAATAATGTAGTTCAGAGTGTATTACAAGAGAGTAATACTGTACATTGTTGGGTTAAGAAGACTACTGGAGAATGCTTATTATTGCCTGAATGTAATAATAATAATCCTTGCATTTGATATTTCACCTGATTACATCTTCTAGATGCCTCAAAGCACTTCACCGAATATACTGTAAAGTAAACTGACTATGTTTCTTGGGCGAATAGTTGAACTGCATATTGTTTGGTTGTGATTTTTTAAAATCAAAGTGTTTATTCTTTTTGTTTAATATTTTGGCTTCTTGTGCATTAATGCATTTCTAGTAATTTTATTTTGCATTTATTTTTACTATTTTTATCTTACATTTTATGAAAACACATTCAAATCCCCGGGGTCAGGGCCCAATTATAAACAAGTTTACAATTCTGCTGCACAGAATTAATGGCTATCAACAAAATTACATTTGTATAGCGCCTTTCACACTGGGAGGATGTCCCAATCCACTGAATAAAACCTCATATCACACAAGTTATTACGGTAGGAGGAAGATCAACTAACTCGCTCTCCTTCCCCATGTGGTTCTACATTATTTAGATGAGTTGATGCTCTTCTTTTTCCCCCTGGGTTCAATTGCTGGCAGGTCAGGACAAAACCTTGGGCAGGTTTCCTTACTCCACACGCCTGATAATAATCACTCAAACAGAAAGTAATTTGGTCACACAGTTCACAACACAATTGGCTGCTGTGTTTCACACACAAATATACAGTCAATTCACTTTACAAATGCTGGGAATTTGAAACAAAAACAGAAATTGCTGGGGAAACTCAGCAGGTCAGGCAGCATCCATGGAGAAAGGAAAGGCACCTCAGCCTTCACCCCTTCCCCCCATTGTGGAATCGTAATAGGTCCCCTTGGTCCTCACATACCACCCTACCAGCCTCACTATTCAACACATCATCCGTAGAAACGTCCGACACCTGCAACGTGATCCATCCACCAAGGATATATTTCCCTCCCCTCCCCTCTCCACATTCCGAAGGGACCGTTCCCTCTGGGATTCTTTGGTCCACTCCGCTGTCAGCACCACCAGCTGCTCTCCTTCCTCTGGCACCTTCCTGTGCCAGCGCAGGAGATGTAATACCTGCCCTTTCACCTCCACCCAAACCACTCTCCAGGGGCCAAAACACAGCTTCCATGTGAGCCAGCGGTTCACATGTACTACCACCAATGTAGTTACTGCATCCGCTGCTCACGGTGTGGTCTCCTCTACATTGGGGAGACTAAGCGCAGATTGGGAGACCGATTTGCAGAGCATCTTTGCTCTGTACGGAAGGTCAACCCTGATCTTCTAGTCTCCCTCCATTTCAACTTGCGCTCACATTCAGAGGCTGATCTTTCGATCCATGGTCTCCTGTGCTGTTCCAGTGACCCACATTGAAAGCTTGAGGAACAGCACCTCATCTATCTACTGGGCACCCTACAGCCGCCTGGACTCAACATTGATTTCAGCCATTTCAGGCCATAAGAGCTTCCCCTTCTCCACCCTCCCCACTCCCCCATCACAATCATAACTCCAGACACCCCTTGCCTATATGGTGTTTCGTTTGTTCTATCACCACTAAACACCTCTTCTCCCCAGTTTCGTTTAAACCCACCCCCCTGTTGTTTCTCCCCCTGATGTCGATATCACATTTTCAACCCATCGGTTAACACACTCTTTTTTCTTTTTACTTTGTCTTCCAAGTCCTGCCTCCCCCTCTTTAACGTTCTTAAAAACCCCTCTCTCCAAACAAGCCCCAGTCCTTGACGAAGGGTTGTAGATCCGAAGCGTTGACTCATTTTCCTTTCTCCATGGATGCTGCCTGACCTGCTGAATTTCCCTAGCAACTTCTGTTTTTGTTTCACTTTACAATATGTTCTGTGAAGCACTTTGAGATATCTAGATGACGTCAAGAGTGCTACATCAAATGCAGGGATTATTATTATTATTATTATTATTATTATACTGTTACAGCACTGACTGCTGTATCACAGCCCTCACGCTGATGCAGGACCAGTTTCTATGTTCGATTGGCAATGCACAGATTTGCTCTCTAACCAAGAATCTATGTGACAACCTTTGTGGTGGCATTGTTGCCCTCGCACTGCGAATTACAGAGATGTTCAACACATTTGTTGGCTCAGCGGAAACACCAGCCAACCAGCGAGGTTACCAGCCTGCCAGCCAGCCTGCCCATCAGTTATTTCAAAACCAGTGTAATCGTGGCTTTTGCTGCAGCGTTAATGCTCGGAAAACAGCAAGAACAGTGCGGAAGTTGGCAGTTGCATATGCGGTATTTAGTGACTGTTAGGTACTAGTGAAGTTGAAAGTACAGCCACAATTGTTCATAGAAAATGCATACATTTTGCAGTACTGCATTTCTTTTAACGGTCTTATCGTATTGAGGTTTAGACTCCACTATGGACATGATCTATGATCAGAGGAACCATCCTTTGGACAAGATGTTGGACCAAAAATCTCATCTGCCTGATAGCGTTAGTCATTCACTTCATGGCTATTTGTGGGACATTGCTGTGTACAAAACTGCTGCCACATTTGGCCAAAACCCAGCCACTATACTTTACAATAAAGCTTGTGAATCTTTAAGGCAGTTTATTATGTTGAACTGTCCTATTTGATGTACTGTATTTCCAACACTAGTCATTGTGTAGAGAGAAATACAAAACTGTGTAGAAATAGTTCTTTGAGGTTAGAATTGTGGTAGCGTTTCACAGTGCAGCAGATATTTTCTCTCTCTTGACTTCCCCCCCCCCCCCCCCCCACCCCGCACCCCAGCACTCCATTATGTCTTAATAAGTACTAAAGTGCTCTGAGATGCTGCCCTGTGTGAAGGGCAATATGTAAATACAAGTTATTGTTGCAGTTAAAGTGTCACCCTGGAATTTGAGCTCAAATTCTGCAAACGTTCTGATCCAGTCTGAAAAACAAGTGCACCAGTCGCTTTTAACATTACTATTAGACAGAATTACTATTGAAACGTTACTGATAAGTGCTCCTTGGAACCGTTAAAATTGGAATGGCTTCAATCAGTCTGCACTTGCAATCTTGTATTTCAGGGTAGTGTATTCCATGAAGAAAATTAGGGTGGCACTTGTCAAAGTAAATCAATATTAGTGTTAAGTAGAGGATAATTGGGTTGGACTGCTATTCTACAGATCTCTAAATATTCAGGTGAAGCCATCGATTTCTTTGGTCTCTAATTAAGCTTGCTATATTTCAGCACTCTATGTACTGAGTCTTATCCATCTGTCACACAGCATTGATTGGTACTGAACACAATGTTGTCGCTTGTATACTAATTTCTCCGCATGTGCCAAATCGGCAAACTCGACGTAGAACAAATTCCATCTAATAAGTGTAGTGAGTGAGTGTGTGATTTCAGGATCCTCTCACAAACGTCTGACTCAGAGGCAAGAGTGCTACTGACTGAATCAGGCTGATATTTTAGGAAATTATAATTGAATTCCCTTTGTTACATTTATAAAAGTGTTTGGTCTCAGCAAGTTTCACAATCGGAGGAAATGTGTTATTTTTATTTATAAAAGAGCCATTTTCACGATTTTTTTGTTGAGTCTTTTTTTTCCCCCAGCATGGGATGTGGTTAAATTGAACTTGGGGAACAGATAGAGCCTATCTGATACTCTCTACGATGCAATATCTACAGCTCAGGCCCTCCGCAGTTACAAACATCCTGTATCCTGAAAGGAAGCCAATTTTGACCACATGATGATCCAAGATGTGATTCACACTCAGTGTTATTTGAAATAATAGAATCCAAAAGCACAGAGAGAGACCTTTCAGGTCATTATGCCAGTGCCAGCTCTTTGAAAGAGCTCCCCAATCACTCCCACTCTTTCTCCATAGTCCTCCTTTTCTTTCCTTTACAAATTTATATAAGATTCCCTCTTGAAAGTTATTATTGAATCTGCTTCCACTACTTCCTTTCAGGCAGACTGTAACAACTCACAACTCGTTAAAAAAAAAATTCTCCTCGTCTCCCCTCTGGTTCTTAAATCTGGTTACTGACCCGTCCACCAGAGAAAACAGTTCCTCCTTATCGATTCTATCCAAACCCCACAAAATTTTGAACACCTCTGTTAAATCTCCCCTTAAACATCTCTGCTCTATAAGGAGAACGATCACAGTTTTTCCAGTCAATTTGTACGTAACTATAGTCCCTATTGTGCTACGTTAAAGCAACAGGTCAATGAGGAAGTATTGGTCAAAGGGCTTTTTCATTTTACAACCCAGACGAATGACAACAAAGACTTGGAAAATTCTGACGGAATGAATTTGCTAAAAGAGGAATTGGTAGGTTGAGCCGGAAACTCTAAAAACAATTCAAATGTATGCAAATTTGGGTTGAAAATGCAGTAGAATGTCATAACCCAATTTCATGTCCTCCTATCTGTACTGGGTGGGGATCAGATGTGAAGTCAAGTTGAGATCCTTATCCACTCTTGCATCATCTCCTGCCTTGATTATTCCAATGGCATCTGCACCATTCTCCCCAGCTCTACCATCCACAAAATCCAACAAATTCAGAACTCTGCAGCCACCTGTATACTCACGCTCTCTAATTTCTATACTCCCATCGTATCAGTGCTAGTTAGAAATGTACACAGAACTTCACAGAGAGAAGAACCCATCAAGATTGATTTTTATATACACAACCGTTTTTTAAAATTGAAAGTTCCCAGGGTTCTCACAAGTCTGGACACATTTTTAATTGAATCCAGATTGAGTCCCTATCAAAATACTAATAATGGTTGTAATTCTTGCATTTGATATAGCATGTTTCACGTCATGGTATAATCCCAAATCACTTGACAGGATATGTATTGTAAAGTACTATGACTGTGCATTTTGTGAGCAAACTCAGCCACAAATTGCACTCATCAGTGTCTCACTTACAGCAGTTGCTTAAATGACCACATTTGTTCGAGTCCTGTAGCTCAGTGGTTAGTGTGCTCATCTTGCAAGCGGTTACAATTTCAGGCAGGGACAAACCTTGGGCAAGTTTCCTTACTCCACACGCCTAATGATAATCTCTCAAAAAAACCCCTATAATAAATTGGTCATTTTCAAACCACGACTGTTTGTGGGATACTGCTGTGTACTATTGGCTGCTGTGTTTTGCCCACAAATATATAGTCAATTCACTTTACAGTGTGTGAAGCGTCTTGAGACATCTAGAAGATGTGAAAAGCGCTATATGAAATGCAAGGATTATTATTATTATTTGGAGGATTGTTGGCCAGGATACAGGGAGAAACACTGGGAGAAACTTCCTTGTCTTTTCGAATAGTGCCATAGGATCTTTAACATCCACCTGAACCAGCAGACAGGACCTCAGTCTAGCTTCTCATCCAAAGGGATGGCACAGCCAATACTACAACACAAGGCCGTACGCAGGGGAGGTGCGACGGGTGCGTACGCACCCCCCCAAATTATAAAAGGTCCACATTTTCCGGGGTAGAGAATTGTATTTTTTATCAAATTTAAATACCAAGTAAATTTATTGAGCATTTGTGTAACAATCAGTTCTTCAAAACTATGTATAAATTATAAACACGCATCTTTGAATGATTTAGTATTAATATAAAATTATCGAGTCGCACACCAGAATCGGCGTCTACCCAAAACATACCGCGTCGATAGACCAGTCCATGACGCGGCGAGTCTGTGACTCGTGATTGGATAAACATAGGTGCGCGACAAGACTCAAATCCATCCTCCTTTGGAAATCATCCCGTAAACAGCCACAAGGGTAGCACCACTACTGGAAGTTAAATCATCTTTTAATCTGATCACCGTAAGTAAAAATTACTCAAGTTTTGAGAGGTGTGACTGTAATGCTAGCAAACAATGACAACATATTTACAAGCTTCTGAGAACTTAAATCTTTTGAGAACCCAACAAAAAAGTTATATGTGTCTGGACGGGAATGCCTATCTTTAAAAAAAATACTCATGGACTTAGACCTATGCTTTAGCGCCTATTCCACGTGGTGTGTCAATCGGAAATCATCCCGTATACAGTCACTACATAAAAAGGTAGCACCACTTTGTGGAAGCTGAAATCGTATTTTAATCTGATAAATGTAAGTAAAAATGACTTAAGTTTTGATAGGCGTGTTTCTGAAATATCACGTTTCTTGTTTTGTCTTGATTATCACATTTGATTTATATTATTAAAAATGTATTCCGGTAATTAAAAATTGCTTTTAGAGATGTCCACTGGCGTGCAAAAAACATATGACCGCAAAGATAAACAGTGCTACTTTATTTCACTTTCAGTTTTGTACCCAGAGTGAAAAAACATAAATGTCGCACGAATTTGGCATAAAAATAGTTTCACCATCATCTGATCGAGCGAACTCTGGCATTGTCCATAGCACTATGGACAGTTTCCTCCCGGCTTCTCCAGCTATGTCCGCTAAACCAAAGACGCCTCTGCAGTAATGTCTGTGATACCAGTGTGGTAGTGTACCATATAGCTCACTATTTGTCAGATGCTGTCGCCAGTAAACGTTCAGGGCGTCTCTTAGAAGCCTGGTATATACCTCACGAGTCACCTAATCTCCTAGTCGAGGTTTGCCTAAGTGTCCAGCATTCTGCTCCGTATAGGAGCGACTTTCAGCCCTCGCGTTAATGCACATTCATTATAATATGGAAATCGATATTGGTAGAGCGGTTGAC
Organism: Hydrolagus colliei; assembly: GCA_035084275.1. Classification (NCBI taxonomy): domain Eukaryota; kingdom Metazoa; phylum Chordata; class Chondrichthyes; order Chimaeriformes; family Chimaeridae; genus Hydrolagus; species Hydrolagus colliei. The sequence goes on from JAYJKW010000482.1 coordinate 16,707, forward strand.
GTATTCGCTTCAAAGCGACCGAGGCGTCTCGAATACGGAACGCTATTAAAGAATTAATTTCCCCTCCCTTATTTTTTCAAGTATTTTTTCGTCAGATCAGTATTGCTTGATGGGTCACTTCCTTTAATTTTGATTCTAAATAAATAAATAAAAACTAACTACACTATTGCTCACAGTTCAACGATATTTTCAGGATAATGCTGATAACAGGCTTGTAACACGTGTGAATTAACTGTTTGACACTGATTTTCAGTTTCTGTATATTTTCTTGTCTTTTATAAAATTTGCTTTGCTGGAATATCTGAGCACAATATTCATACTTTACTCTTACATTATTGTTCATTACAGTCCGAAAGAAATTGAGTCTTAGGATAACAATGCAGAACAACTTATTAATTACCGTCAATCTGTAGTTTATGATCATTTTCTCTATACACATACATTTATCAAGCATTCGTCATTGTACTGTGTTAATTGGATTGTAATTTACTTTATCGTTCGCATTCCTTACATCATCGAGTCAACAATCGTGTTTGCTTTTATCGGCGAACACATTCGACCTTCCCAATTAGACACGGACTACCGGGGAAAATAAAAACACTGAATAAATAATGATGCTCTTAAACACCAAGGGCATGAAACATTTACCGTTCATATTGGATCTTCTGAACCGATTAAATAAGACCTCAAACTGTGTAAAACGTCGGAGCCTCGAGGGGGCCTCGGGGGCAGCCCGCAAGCCGCCGGCCATTGTTGGTCCCATCACTAGCAATTCGCACCCCCCCCAAAAAAATCCTGCGTACGGCCCTGCAACATATCAATCAATCAAATCAATCAAAACTTACATTGATATAGTGCCTTTCACGTCGAGAGGACATCCCAAGGCGCTGTATAGTCAGATAGGGACAAGAACAGGGTGGTGGTGGTGGGGGGGGGGGGGGGGGGGTCAGGGCAGAATGAAGGAGAGTAGGAGAATTGACTGTATATTTGTGGGCAAAACGCAGCAGCCAAATTGCGCACAGCAGTCCCACAAACAGTCATGGAAGTAGGATTAGGGGAGAAAGGGGGGAAAGATGGCTAGGGGGAAGGAGAGCAGGAAAACCGATTGTATATTTGTGGGTGAAACGTGGCATATCCCCAGCACTACGTTGCAGTGTCCCCATCACCGAATGGATTGACTTTCAGATCCTCACACATATTCAAATCCACTCATTCCTTGGCACCTCCCTATCTCTCTGACTTCCTCACTCCCCAAACCACCAACCGGGGGCCTCATGCTCGTGTCCCGCATCCTCTGCCTCACCATCGGAGGTCGTGTTTTCAGCCACTATGCCCCCAAGCTCTGTAAAGCTCTCTCTCAATTCCTCCACCTTACCCCCTCTTCTCCTTTTCAAGTCCCATCTGAAAAACCTCCTCTTCAACCATACTTAAGGCTACCTTCCCCGCTCCCCTCTTCCCCTACTGGTTTAGAGTCAGGCTCCGCCACTATTAAGGCTCTGAGACGCTACCTGGAGTGGAGGGCGCTATATAAGTGTCACGTTGATGTTGTTATCATAGACTTTATGAGATCCAAGATGTGGGGATTGAACCGCCTCTGAGTGAGAGGTGAGAGTGTTATCAACTGAGCCGGGTTGGCATAAATTAGGAGATGATCGAGTTCAGTGACGAAGGCAACAATAAAATCGTTCAAAGGCTACAATAAAATCGTTCAAATCACTGATGAAACACTTGCACAATTTAAGTTTCATTCTTCAGAAATGTCTCAGTACAAACACACTCTGTTATTTGGAGTGTGATGGGAGACTGGCTGATCAATAATATGTCATCTTGGCACAGTTGTTAGGAATCAAAAGATTGTGGATTCAAGCCGCACTTTGGGACTTTAAAGTCATACATTAGGATAATGCCCCAATGCTTTGTGACAGGTGCTATCCTTTGTATGCAAATATCCAGTCGCTAGATACACAGTGAACGCTGTAAAGTACTTTGAGATGTCTTGATGATGTGATAAGTCGCAAAATCAAATGCGAGGATTATTAAATTAGTGCTTTCAAAGCTTTTAATTGCGCGAAAGAAAGCCAGTGGCTGAAATGTTGTACGGTTGATGGTGACATACTATGAATTTACACTCTGCTGGCTTTACTACAGAAAAGTGCCTGGTTGTTTTTGTTTGTTTCTAGTTCTCTTCATATGCATTAATTAGTCCTAACACTGTGAGTACTGTACGGTGTTTCCTCCAGGACATTTCATCTTGTTGCTCACATAACTATTGTGGGAGGAAGTATTGTAAGATGTAGTTTCCTGTTAGTTGTTGCAGTCGTAAAGTGACTAAATCCACCCCCACCTCCCAAATCTTGAGAAGTTGAGGTCTGATTTACAGCTGGGAGGCTCCCTGATGCTTCAGTGAGAAAATTTAATAACCAGTCCTCACATTCCCAAGTCATTCACCTTGGGGCTGTGTGTGGACTTTGCTGCTTGCACAAACATGGGGCCTGTCTGCCTGCAGAAGTTGTCACGGAGCCTGAGTATAATTACTGCACTCAGGAGAGAGCTTGAGATGTTTTAAATTCACTGCTCAGTGTAATATATATACCACAAGGTCATGGGTTTAACTAGGGTCTGCCCTAATCTCAGTTCAAACAACAGTTGCAATCCTACAATCGGCCTTGGCGGCATCATAATAATAATAATCCTTGCACCTTCAAGGCCCTCCACGGCCTTTCCCCCTCCTACCTCTCTGACCCCCTATCAACCTGTCTGCTCCCTCCGTTCAGCAGGCTCTGGCCTGCTCCATGACTCCCGCTCGACCCGCCCTACCATCGACAGAAGTGCCTTCAGCCTCTCTGCCCCCGCACTCTGGAACTCCATCCCACAGTCCCTTCGCCTTGCTCTCTCCCTTGCTTCCTTCAAGGCCAGTCCTCTGCTGCCCTCCTATCTCTCTCCCGCCCCTCCCACCTACACTGCCTCTCTCCCTTGGTCCCAACCTGACTGTTCAGCCCCTTGGGCGTCCTCCCAATGGAAAGGCGCTCTATAAATGTAATGTTGTTGTTGTTACCATATCTTAGAGACATCATATACGTCCCAGGCGTGATTACGTTTATCCGGAGGATTGTTGGCAAGCATGTTACAGTAATGTGTGTTAACTTTAGTTACAAATAAAAGACTCCAGATTATTCTCCAGATAAAATTAGCCATTCGCTTCAGGACAGTTTCTGGTACATGCTTTCAGGAAATAATGTGCTGGGATACCATTAAACTCATTTGAGTGATATAATACTGGAATAATCTTTGCATTTGATGTAGTGCCTTATCACATCTTCTAGATGTCTCAAAGCGCTTCACAGAATATATTGTGAACTATAGTGTCCCACCAAACAGTCGTGGATTGAAATGATCAATTTTATTATGGTGTTTTTTTCGAGGGATTATTATTAGTTGTTTAGAGTAAGGAAACTTGTTCAAGGTTTCACCCTGACCTGCCTGGTCTTGTAAGGCGAGTGCTCTACCCACTGAGCTACAGGAGCTTCACGATATGATTGTAGAATCGACGCTGGATACATAAGTGCAATACTTAGAGCAAAGTCTGTGACTTTGGTGATAGGGGAGAGGAAAGGAAACAAACCTATGGACTGTGGGCAGCTTTTGAAAGCCCATTGTGCAGAAAATTTCCATGACCAAACAGCTTGCAACCAATAGCTCTCAAAGCATAACACACTCTAGTAGTGATTAACAGACACCTGGGCAGATTGTCCTTTGACACTTACCGTCCAAGGCATTTGACTCAATCAGGAGGTGACCTGATGTTAAAAGTGACCAAATAAAATCTTCTGTTCATTCACCAACATCGTGTACTCATTCATTGTCGCTCATTGTGGTAAATCTCTCCCTATGGGTGAAGGCTGTGGAGTCCTGTAGCTCAGTGGTTAGAGCAGCCGCCTGACAAGTGTGAGACCTGTGTTTGAAACCAGGCAGGTCAGGGTGAAACCTTGGGCAAGTTTCCTTACTCCACACACCTAATAATAATCCCTCCAAAAAAAACACAATAATGAAATTGGTCATTTCAATCCATGACTGTTCGTGGGACACTGCTGTGCGCAATTGGCTGCTGCGTTTCACCCACAAATATACAGTCAATTCACTTTACAGTATATTCTGTGAAGCGCTTAGATTCATAGATTAATAGATTCATAGAATTTTACGGCACAAAAGGAGGCCATTCGGCCCATCTAGTCTGTGCCGGCTCTTTGAAAAGAGCGATTCAATCCCACTGCCATGCCCGCTCCCCATAGCCTAATAGACCTGTTCTCCCTAAATAAAGATCTAATTCCCTTTTAAAAGTTGTTATCGAATCAGCCTCCACCACCTTTTCAGGCAATGCATTCCAGATTCGAACAACTCGCTGAGTGAAAAAATTTCTCCTCAGCTCCCCTCTACTTCGCCTTGAAACTATTTTAAATCTGTGACCACGAGTCACAGATTCACCCACGAGTGGAAATAGTTTTTCTCTATTTGCCCTGTCGAAACCCCTCATGATCTTATAAACCTCTATTAGGTCTCCCCTCAATCTTCTCTGCTCCAGAGAGAATAACCCTAGCCTATCTAGCCTCTCCTCATAGCTGAAGTCCCTCAATCCTGGCACCATCCTAGTAAATCTTCGTTGTACCCTTTCCAATGCCTTCACATCCTTTCTGTAGTGCGTTGACCAGAATTGAACACAGTATTCCAGCTAAGGCCTCACCAAAGTCTTATAGAGGTTAGTCAGCACTTCCTGACTTTTGTACTCTATACCCTTATTTATAAAGCCTAGTATCCCATATGCCTTCTTAACAACCTTGTCTACCTGTCCTGCCACCTTCAACGAGTCACTAACACAAATCCCCAGGTCTCTCTGTTCCTTCACACCATTTAAAATTGTACTATCTAGCCTATATTGCCTCCCTTCATTTCTTCTCCCAAAATGCATCACCTCACACTTCTCTGCATTAAACTTCATCTGCCATGTGTCTGCCCACTTTACCAATTTGTCTATATCCTCTTGCAGATGGCTACTATCCTCCTCACTATTTACTATTCTCCCTAACTTAGTGTCATCTGCAAACTTGGAAACTGTACTCCGTACACCCAAGTCCAGATCATTGATGTAGATTACAAACAGCAATGGTCCCAAAACTGATCCCTGTGGCACACCACTGCTCACTTCCCTCCAATCTGAAAAACAGCCGCTCACTACAACTCTCTGCTTTCTGTCTCGCAGCCAGTTGTGGATCCACGCTGCCCCTTTTACGCCATGGGCCTTTAATTTCATAATAAGTCTCTCATGTGGCACTTTGTCAAATGCCTTTTGAAAGTCCATGTAAACTACATCAACTGCGCTACCATTATCCACCCATTCCGTTACCTCATCAAAAACTTCTATCAGATTTGTAAGGCAAGATTTGCCTTTAACAAATCCATGTTGACTGTCCTTTATTAGCCTATATCTTTCTAAGTGAAGATCTACCTTGTCCCTGATTATGGACTGTAGAAGTTTGCCCACTACCGACGTTAGACTGACTGGTCTGTAGTTACCAGGCTTGTCCTTCTGCCCCTTTTTATACAAGGGAGTAACATTAGCTATCCTCCAGTCCTCTGGCACGACCCCTGTGTCCAAGGAAGTTTGAAAGATCGTGGCCAGAGTCCCTGCTATTTGCTCCCGTGCCTCACTTAGTAACCTAGGGTGCATCCCATCCGGACCAGGTGACTTATCCACCTTGAGCGACGTCAACCTTTTTAGCACTTCCTCTCTGGTTATAATTATTCTATCCATTTCTCCTACCCTCTCCTCTAATACCATGGCATTGGCTGTATCCTTTTCTTTTGTGAAGACAGAGGCGAAGTACTCATTCAGTACATCAGCCATGCCCTCTGCCTCCACAATGAGATTTCCTCCTAGGTCCCTAATTGGCCCCACCCTATCCTTGACCAACCTTTTACTCTTAATATGTTGGTAAAAAACCTTAGGGTTCCCCTTAATCTTACTCGCTAATTGTTTTTCATGCAGTCTCTTTGCCCCTCTAACTTCCTTTTTTAGTTCTATCCTACACTTCCTATATTCTGCTTGGTTCCCTTCTGAATTTTGAGCCTGACACTTATCATAAGCCTCTTTTTTTTGTTTTATTTTGGCCCCGATTTCCTTAGTCATCCAGGGAGGTTTGGATGCCTTACATTTCACCTTTGTGGGGATGCTTTTGACCTGTGCCTGAACTATCTCCTCTTTGAACGCTGCCCACTGCTCGTTAGTTGTCTTACCTGCCAATTTTTCTTTCCAATCCACCTTGGCTAGGTCCCACCTCAACTCATTGAAATTAGCCCGTTTCCAGTTGAGTGTCCTCACCTGTGATCGTTCCTTATCCCTTTCCATAATTATTCTGAATCTAACGATATTGTGGTCACTATTCCCTAGATGCTCACCTACAGAAACCTGTTGAACTTGCCCTACCTCATTTCCCAAAACTAGATCCAGCAATGCTTCTTTCCTCGTTGGACTGGAAACATACTGATCAAGAAAGTTGTCCTGCACACACTTCAGGAATTCTTCTCCCTCCTTGCCCTTTACTCTACTATTCTGCCAGTCTATGTTGGGATAGTTGAAGTCACCCATTACCACTACTCTATTAGCTCTGCATTTCTCCGTGATACGCTTGCAGATCTGCTTGTCTATCTCCTCCCCACTATTTGGTGGTCTATAGTATACCCCTAACTGTGTAACTGCACCTTTTTTATTCCTAATTTCTAACCAGATAGATTCGGTTTTTAGTCCTTCTTCCACCTCGGTCCTTTCTAAGGCAGTCACTGAGTCCTTAACTAAAATTGCCACCCCGCCCCCTTTTCTCCCTTCTCTATCTCTCCTGAATACATTATAACCAGGAATATTCAACTCCCATTCCTGCCCATGCTTGAGCCAAGTCTCTGTTACTGCTATAACATCATATCGCCTCGCAGCAACCTGAGCCTGCAGCTCACCAATTTTATTTCTCAAACTTTGTGCATTTACATACATGCACTCTAAGGCACAAATTACTTCCTCTGCACTTTTCTCCCGTCTTACCCTTACCCCTGTCCTCTTTGTTACCCCTCCCGTATCTGAACTACTGATCAGTTTCCCACCCTCACCCCCCGGGATTAGTTTAAAGCCCCCCCCCCACAAAACTCGACAACCTCCCTGCAAGGAGATTGGTTCCAGCCCTGTTCAGGTGTAACCCATCCATTTTGTACAGGTTCCACCTACCCCAGAATTGGTCCCAATGGTCTAGGAACCAGAAACCCTCCTTCCTACACCACTTCTCCAGCCATGCATTGATGTGCCTTATTCTAGCATTCTGGAACTGCTTGACGTTGAGAAGATGTGAAAAGTGCTATATCAAAATGCAAGGATTATTATTAGTTATTATTCTAAGGGCTGCCATATAAATATACATTCTATCTGTTGCTGTGAGGCTGTTTTACTAAACTTGCAACTACTTTATTTATTATTAAATAATAATCCCTGTTTATTATTTAATAATGGTTGGTGAGAAGCGAGTTTGGATGTGAAGGTCACAAGATTAGGTTGGTTGAAGAAAATCACTTGGGTGCATGTTAAGGTCATCAAACGCCAACCCCTTTGAAATAATATTAAAAGGACCAAAAATTCCATCCAGCCCTTTCCTGTTTGACTATTTTGCTTTGGTGTCCTGTAGCTCAGTAGCTAGAGCACTCGCCTTACAAGCAAGAGACCTGGGTTCAATTAGAGGCAGGGCGAAAGTTTGGGCAAGTTTTCTTACTCCACATGCCTGATTATAATCCCTCCAAAAAGAAACAATAATAAATTGGCCATTTCAATGTTTGTTGGGATACAGCTGTGCGCAATTGGCTGCTGTGTTTTGCCGACATACTTTATGTAGTCAATTCACTTTATTTTGTGAAGTGCAATTACTATTTAAAAAAATGTAAGATTGTGAACAATTGGGTCTCAATTCCGAGGTCTGTTTGCTGTGATATTTAATGATCATCAGCCTTCCTAATTTGGATGGGATTTGAAGAACTTTCCACAACTCTGTGTGATATTGAGTTTTTAAAGACTAAATGGACTTCCTGGGTGAAATTCCAGGCCTCAGATTGAGCCTTTCTTGAAGGGGTCGCCCACAAATATACAGTCAATTCACTTTACAGTATGTTCTGTGAAGCGCTTTGAGACGTCTAGAAAATGTGAAAAGTGCTGTATCAAATGCAAGGATTATTATTATTTATTATTATTACTTGTCTTTGATTCACTTCTGTACAAATACGATACAACCACAAGAACTTGCATTTATACAGGGCTCTTCACACATGCATTTTGAGTGCTTAACAGAGGTGGACCCTGACACTGAGCCAAGGGAGAGGGAGGAGTGGACAATAAGTACAGTCAGAGTAAGGTCATCGGATGTGTCTAAAAGAGGAGGGAGGGGGCAAGGCGGAGGGATTGGGGAGAGTTCCAAAATTTCAGAGACGTAGTGGCTGAGATAGCAATAAAACTAGTGGGTGGGTGTGAGTGGGTGTGGGTACCAGATAATGGCACGACCATTGAGCTCTGCCTTGATGTTCTGAGGTCAAACAAACAGCCTGCCAAATACACACAACAACTCGCACAGTGGATACTTGTGTAAATGATAGGCATCTGTTGAAAGTGCCTCAGCAGGACTCTCAGTGTGCCTGTGGGAGGAGACAAAATGTACACCTTTGCAGGCACAAGTATACATTTCTATAGGCTGTTATAATTCAGCTGTGCGGTAAAATGTATTTTGAAATGGACCTTGTACAGGGTGGACACTATATGTTAACGTACAGTTAATTCTAAGTGGCGAGAAAAGCTCAAGAAGTTTCTATTGTTGTAACAATTCATTGACCATTGCCTCCCATTCAAGGTGTTTTAAAAGAAATTCCGCGTAGAGTGGTTTGCCATCAAGGTTGAACTTGTGAATAATAATAATATTCCTTGCTTTTGATACAATACCTTATTACGTCATTGAGACATTGCAAACGCTTCACAGAATATACTGTATTTATTTCGCATGATTATGCACAGCAGTATCCCACAAACAGTTGTGGATTGAGTGACCAAATTATTATTGTTATTCCTTTCCAAAAGCAGCGTTTAGCAGACCAGCCGCCCTCTGCTAATAATAATACTAATGATATTTGTATTTGATATATTGCCCTATCATATCACCAAGGTATCTCAAAGCCCTTTGCAGGATAAATCTGTGAAAAGTGCATTCTACAGCTGTATGTGTTTTGTAGGTGAACGCGGTAGGCAATTCGTATGTGAGAAAATTGCACAAACAGCCATGGAAGAAGTGAATGACTGATTTACCTTGCTGGCTTAGGACGTTCCTTCCATGTTTGAAGAAACTTCTTATTTTGAATAATGCTGTGGGATCTTTAATGTCTACCTGTACAGACAGGCGAATCCTTGGTTTACACAGGTAGAACAGATCAGAGGAGTTGAGTGGGCTATACCTGTATTTTGCTTTCTTACATTTGTCTTCTGGGCAAATGATAAATACCAGTCGGTCCACTGTAAAGGTATTTGTTTCACATTGTTATCATTGTAAACTAGCATTGATCTCTGGCAATGATAGTAATAATATTCTTGAGTTTGGTATAATGCCTCAACATGTCGCAACATCTCAAAGAGCTTCAAGGCACTTTTCAGTGAAGTGCAGTGACAGACTGCGTATTTTGTAGGTGAACACAGCAACCAGCTTGCACTCTTCGATGTCTCACAAACAGCCCCAGAGGTGCATAACCAAATGACCACATGATTGTTGATCAGGACACTAGGATTCTCTGTTTAAATAGTATCGTAGGTACTTTAATATCCATCTGAATAGGCAGATTCTACTCTTTTTTTTTTAAAGCACCGCACCTCCGATAAAAATAATAAGAATCCTAGCATTTGATGTAGCGCTTTTCACATTCTGTAGACATCTCAAAGCGTTTTACAGAATATACTGTAAAGTGAATTGACTGTATATTGGTGGGTGAAACGCGGCAGCCAATTTCGCACAGCAGTGTCCCACAGACAGTCGTGGATTGAAATTACCAATTTATTATTTTATTTTGGAGTGATTATTATCAGGCGTGTGGAGTAGGAAAATTTGCCCAGGGTTTTGTCTTGCCGGGAATTGAACCCAGGTCTTGCAAGGCGAGTGCTCTAATCACTGAGGTTCAGGACCCCTACAGAAAATAGCGGCTTATCACATCTTCGAGATGTCTCAAAGCGCTTTACAGAATACATTTTAAAGTAAATTGACTGTATATTTTGTGGGTAAAATGCGGCAACCAAATGTGCTCAGCGGTGTCCCACAAACAGTGGATTGAAGTGACCAATTTATTTACCAATTTTTTTTGAAGAAATTACCACTGGAAAAGCGATACGCCAAAAGACTAACAATCGGAATTCTACTCACTGCTGGGTAACCAGAAGGCGTATGGAAGAAGGAAACTTGCCAAACGTTTTGCTCTGCCAGGAATGAACCCAGGGCTCTCGCTTGCACTGCCTGACCCCCTCCCAAACCGCCGCACTGACCCTATAAGTCGCCAACGTGGGACTTGAACCCACAACTGCCTGACCCAGACCCTAGCTGCTTTGTTTCAGATTTATTTTACCTCTTATGCCAGAAATTGATTTTCGAAGCAATAAAACAAGGCATTAAAGTTCTGAAAGGCTTTGCTTGATCAGTGCAGTCTCTCCCTTCTGAAATTGCAAGATGCTGTATTGATTTCCCTCCCCTTTTCCTCCCCCCAACCCAATCCAACCCGGCTGTCAATAATTTTTATACCGCAATGCCTATCAGATGCCAGGAAAAAACAGAAAGAATATCCTGTCTTGGTTTGAGGATTAGTGGATTATCTATCTGTGTTGGTGTAACTACTAAAGTTCAATTAGGAAATGGCACGTGAGGGGAGATCTTAGTTTGAAATTTGATGCTGCTAGTTAAGTGAGTAACTATGCTCTCCTCACACGTGAGAGATGGATGAGTTGTTCTGCATGAAATCCGCTGTTAGTTTTCATTACGCAGGGTGAACTTGATGGAAATGGTAGTTTTTCATGTTGTCACAGACATAAATATCCAAGAGTGAAATGGGCAGCGGGCTTAAAGGAGGAGACGTTTCAAAAACAAATGGAAACTGATGAGCATAGGCTTTGACAAAGAAGTCCTTTTGCCTGTTTAATCTCGTCCACCCACAAAGCCGAGGCTGCCTACAGTAATCGCTGCAACAAATGCAGCTTAGCTGATGTTGAAATAATGTGTGATTTGTGCATCTATCTTGTCGCATTAAAATGACAGCAGCAACAATTTAATAATATAATAATCCTTGCATATTATATAGCGCCTTATCATGTCCTTGTCCTAAAGCACTTGATAGAATATACTGGGAAGTGTATTGACTGTATATATTGTGGGCCAAACACGGCAGCTAATTGCGCACAGCAGTGTCCAACAAACAGTCCTGGATTAATAGGTGGAGCTCGGGAGACCAGCAGGGTCAGGGGGATGGACCACTTTTTGATGGACGTGCGCAAGAGCGACAAGAGTTTCTCGTAAGGAGTGAGACCTCGCACTTTGCTTCACGTTTTTCTGAAATCTAGGAGAGCATTTCAGCAACAACAGCTTACATTTGTACAGCGTCTTTCACATCGGGAGGATGTCAGGGTCTCAATCCAAAAAAAAAAGCCCGAGAATGCCCTGTCGGAAATGGTTTTAGCCCCGAAGTGCAGACTGGTTTGCTTTTCCAGGCCACTGAGCAGAATAATCCACCGAGAGCAAAATACGTCAGTATCTATGTACTTCACACTGTTTTCTTGCATTCATCAGCAGCACAGACACAAGGAATGTTAGTAAAAACCCTGCAGCTGTTTCAACAGGAGCCACTGGAGTACGCAATTTTATTGCTTAGATTTGTAATCTCACATCATGAGCTTATTGAAATGGACGGACTTTTTAATGGACTCTTTTCAGTGTGACTCAGTGGGTAGCACTTTCGTTTCTTTGGTCTGAAAGGAAGCTGGTTTCAAACTCCCTCCGGGGCTTGAGATCATAGTCTAGGATGCCACTCCAGTATGCTTGGGGAGGTGGGAGATGGGGAGAGAGAGTGCTGCATTGTCGGAGGTGCCTCTCACTTGGTATAACGCTGGGTTCTGTTCTGTTCTTTAAGATGGCTGTTAAATAGAAGAGAGGAAGAGAGAGAGAGAGAAGTTTCTCCCAGTATCCTGGCCAGCAATTCTCCTCCTTACCCACCACCCCCCCACCGCCACCACCAAAACAAAATCATTCACTCACTTCATAGCTGTTTGTAGGATATTGCTGTGCATAAATTGGCTGCCACGTACAGTCACAAAAGACACAGTTGCTCCACTTTGCAGTAAATCCTTTGAGATGTCCTTCCGACATGAAAGGAGTTGTATCAAATTCAAGGGTATTCAATCATTATTATTGTTGTTATTATAAATACTTGAAAGGGAATATTTAAAGGGCACGGGGAAGGAATGAGAAAGTGGTTCACGTGGAGGTTTGATCAGCTCAATGGGCTGGTTTCTGTCACTGCAACATCCTATGTTGATCTGTGTGGCATGTACTTCGCCTCCTGTGTCGCTTGCACTGCACCATTAACTGCGCTTCGACAGGGAAGCACTCATAAATTGGTCACTTCAAGACTGTTTGGGGGACACTGCTGTGTGCAATTGGCTGCCATATAACACATACAAAATATAAAGCCAATTCACTTCACACTATATTCTATATAGCCCTTTGAGATGTCTCGAAGATGTGACAAGGCGCTTTATCAAATGCAAGAATTATTATTATTATAAAGTAGCTTTCAAGCTTACAATTTATATAAACATAATACAGGTATATTGTTTTCCATCAATCAAGCACTATTGTAAGCAGTACAATATTGTAAGCCTCCCACCCCCCATTTTCCCACCATGAGTTTGTGTTTTCATTGTGGACGGGAGTATTAATTATTTAAGACTGGTATAGGGATATCAAACGTAGGATTTTCTTTGATCCCTCCAGCCCTCATTCCACAATTGTGGCCGAAATTGATCAAGAGAAATGGAGGGATCTGAGCTCCCAATTGCTCTGACACATGATTTTCTATGACACAGTAATTCTTTTTGACACAATACTCTCTTGGTCCAGCTGGCATCTCAACCAAGAAGTTGGCTTTAGTGTAGTGTTTCCAGTGCTGACGTTATCCTGTTTCCCATCCATCATGCCTAAATGTGAGTGTGCATGTGTGTATGTGTGAGAGATTGAGTGAGTGAGGAGAGAGACTGTTCCTTTTGCAAGTAATCCTTCATCATATAAATCACATATTGCATTGCCTGTTAGGACAACCAATGATCGTGTGATCACCCATTAAAAGCAACAACAACAAAATTACGTTCGGACAGCGCCTTTCACTTTGGGAAGCTGTCCCAAATAATAAATTAATTAATAAATTATTGGCTTTGGGGCATAATAATCCTTACATTTGATATAGCACCTTTCATGGCTTCTAGACGTCTCTATTTATCTCAAAGCACTTCACAGAATATACTGTAGAGTGAATTAACTATATTTGCGGGTGAATGCGGAAGCCGATTGTGCACAGCAGTGTCCAACAAACAGTTGTCAATTTAAATGACCAATTTTTTTTTGCTTGAGCGATTATTATATGGAGGAAGGAAACTTGGCCAAGGGTTTACCCTGCCAGGAATTGAACCCAGGTCTCTCGCTTATAAGGCGAGTGCTCTAATCACAGAGCTACAGGACTCCACAATGTGACTTCCTGTGTGAAAGCTGCTTTATAAATGTACATTGTATTATACAAACAACCATAACCTGAATGTCTGTTAATAGTGGAATAGGGCCTCTGACCTGCAGCATCCCATTAAGCATCATTGAGATAATTGATCAATTTAATTTTCTTTTATTGGTGATTTATTTCTAAGAGGCCAGGACAAAGGGAAAACATTTCTCCATGTGGATTTTTATTTAAAAAAATTAATTGATGGGCTGAATTCACCAGAACATGAAGACGGGTTCTGGGTTTGACATCTCATTGAAAGGCCAACCCTTCCAGCAATACAGCTGTCTCAGTCCTGGACTGCAATGTCAGCTTCCATTAGAAGCTCAAGATTATGAGCTGGTGTGAAGGCACAGATGAGAGAATGCAATCAACTACGCCAGATTGCCTCTGTATGTTCACTAAGCCCTTGCAGGGTGGCCATAGAATTCACACTTTTGCCTTCCTGCTAGGTAAAGGAAGACGATTACAAAACTGATCAATTAGGAACCAAGCAATGAAATAGTAGATCCCACACCACTAACAGTCTTGTTGGTACCATCTTAAAAGGACCAACTGCACCTTCTTACCTCTGCCACGTTTCGCCCACAAATATATAGTCAATTCACTTCACAGTATATTGTGTGAAGCACTTTGAGATGTCCAGAAGACGTGAAAAGCGCTATATCAAATGCAAGGATTATACTATTATTATTTACCCTCCCTGCCCTCCACTCCTTGTGATCTGAATCCCAGCTCGCATTCAAATACAGTACCTAACTGTCCTGTGCCTTAGGACTTAATTCCAATGTGAAAGTCGCTGTACAAATATAATGTGCTGTGGTTGCAGATTTTGTAACCAGATGCCCACTGTGGTGCTGTAGACTTTGTGTCCATTTGTTCATCTATCAGTTGGCTCCTGAGTTTTTCCAAAGCAGTCTGACTTGCTATCCCTTGTGAAGGGCGCTATATAAATGCAAGTTGTTTTTGTTGAGTCAGAGATTTATGTGTTGAAACTCACAATCGGCACTTTAAACTCACAGTCTCGGTTGGCTTTTCATTGCAGTGCTGGGTGTGAGCTTTATTGTTGGATGCCACGGTACTATTAAAAAAAAGAGGGGAGTTTCTCCCAGAGTTTGGATCAATAATCCCCCAGATAAAATTGGTCAGTCATTCGCTTTACAGCTGTTTGTGGGACGTTGCTGTGCACAAACTAACTGGCGTGCATACCGGTGCAAAATACACGGTCCATTCACATTACAGTGAATCATGCGAAGCGCTTTGAAAGTCTTCCCAACGTACAAAAACTGTACTCTAAAGGAATATTTCTCTATTTATTTGCCCTTTTATTTATTAGATTTATTTATATATTCATCCATTTATTTGGCTTCCCCATGCAGCAGTGAAGGCTCCGCAGTATGTTTTATGTGCGATTTGGGGGATCTTGAGCGAGCTTAACATTGCAGGAATGGGTTAAGAATTACTTAGACAGTAATGTTTGTAACCTACGGCAGCACAGACTGTTTCCTGGCTCTGGATTCCTATAATGCTGTTGCTGTGGGTTAAAGGAAGCTTTTTTGCTCTGAGCAGTGTTGAGCTGAGATGGAAAGCGGAGCAAAGCTCCTGTGCGATCCAATTACTGTATTTTGCTTCAACCAGAATTGTCCAATGCAAGTTTGCAACATAATCTGTGCCAACTGCATATTAGCCCACTCAGCATCGTTCATTTACTCCCAGGTTAGGAGTAGGTGAGGGTGAAAATCTGACCTGAGTTTGGAAAATGAGATTGTGAATTCTAATTTCAGACCATTACAATGACCATTGCAAACAAATTAACAAAAAGGGTTGAAAAATAGGATGTTAGTAATGCTGGCTTTATCAATGGATGGTTTTATCCAGTGCACTCTGAATGAGAACAAATTTATTACAATAATAATAAACCTTGTATTGGATATAGCGCCTAATCACGTGTTTCCAGCACCTTGGGACGTCCTCCTGACGTGAAAAGCGCTATACAGATGTCATTTTGTTGTTGTTGACTCAAAGTGCAGTATACAGAATATTACTGTAAAGTGAATCTCTACATAGGATGTTTCTGATCTATTTTGATTCTGATTTATAAATTGCATCAACACTACTTCAGAGAGTGAGTAGTAAAAATATGGAACAGGCTCCTTTATGGAGAGATTTTGATTTTTTCAAGAACAAATGCGACAGACTTCTGTTTGGAAATAATATATAGTTAGTGACATAATGACAGGTGATGGTGGAAGGTGAACTGGATGGACCTTGGTCTTCTTTCGCCCAGCAAATTCCTATGTTCTTAACATTCCCCCCCCCACCAACACCTCTCTTCCATTCATTGTAAGTTTTGAGTTCCTCACAGTATAATACAATAAGACTGACCAACTGCATCTCAAATTGATGTTAGTATTTTATTTAATCAAAACCGCATCGATAATATAACCACTGTTATACTATACATACACCTGGGATGTGTAGTTAGGAATCAAATCCTTCCTCTGGGAGAGGTGGTGACCTCTTAGTGAATGTAGATCGTGTGTTGATGAATGATATTCCTCGTTCTGTGGTGGCATCTTGTTCTCCTACCAATGTATTGTGTTCACTACGTTTACTTTACTGTATTCTCATGGAAACCCCTGACCAGGTCTTGCATTTTCACAGAAACTGTTTGTGGCCAGTAGGGAACGGCGATATGTCGATATATTGCTAAAACCTGATGTAATTTTCATATCGATACACCGATGTAGACATTTAAAAAATATCGACATATCGAAAAAACAATATATCGAGGTAAAAAATCGGGATGCGAGCACACTGAACTACAAGACCCAGAATGCTCATCTCTATACACAATGCACAGACCGAGGTGCAAAGCCGCCATATTGTATTCATAGTCCTCGAATACAATATACAGGTATGCAAGGGCTGGGGGGTGAGAGAGACGGCTGGGGGTGGGGGGTGAGGGGGAGAGAGACGGCTGGGGGGGGGTGGTGAGGGGGAGAGAGACAGCTGGGGGGGGGGGGGTGAGGGGGAGAGAGACTGCTGGGGGGGTGAGGGGGAGAGAGATGGCTGGGGGTGGGTGAGGGGGAGAGAGACGGCTGGGGGGGGGGGGTGAGGGGGAGAGAGACTGCTGGGGGGGTGAGGGGGAGAGAGACGGCTGGGGGGTTGGGTGAGGGGGAGAGAGACTGCTGGGGGGGGGGGTTGAGGGGGAGAGAGACGGCTGGGGGGGGGGGGTGACGGGGAGAGAGACGGCTGGGGGGGGGGGAAGAGGGGGAGAGAGACTGCTGGGGGGTGGTGAGGGGGAGAGAGACGGTTGAGGGGGGGGTGAGGGGGAGAGAGACGGCTGGGGGGGGGGGGTGAGGGGGAGAGAGACGGCTGGGGGGTGGGGTGAGGGGGAGGGAGACGGCTGGGGGCGGGGTTGAGGGGGAGAGAGACAGCTGGGGGGGGGTTGAGGGGGAGAGAGACGGCTGGGGGAGGGAGAGCGGGAGAGAGACGGCTGGGGGGGGGAGAGGGGGAGAGAGACGGCTGGGGGGGGCGGAGATGGGGAGAGAGACGGCTGGGCGGGGGAGGAGAGAGGGAGAGAGACGGTTGGGGGGACGGGGAGAGAGACGGCTGGGGGGAGGGGGAGAGAGACAGCTGGGGGGAGAAAGACAGCTGGGGGTGTGAGAGAGACGGCTGGGGGGGGGGGGAGAAAGAGACGGCTGGGGGGGTGGGAGAGAGACGACGGGGGTGGGGGGGTGCGAGAGAGGGGCGGGGGGGGAGAGAGACGGGGTGGATGTGATAATATACAGATAGATAGAGATGGGGGGGGATGTGAGAGAGGAGAGAGGGAGAGAGACACACAGACACACAGACAGAAAAACACAGAGATGGAGAGAGTGAGAGACACAGAGAGAGAAAGATATTTACCTCCTGAGAAGATAGGCCCCGAATGCGCGCACACCCGGAATGCGCGCGCACCCGGAATGCGCGCGCACTCCGATGCGCGCGCGCATGCGCAGTACGAAAAACCCAAAAATATCGATAGATCGGTATATGTCGATATGAGCCAACCGATATATCCATATCGGGAAATTCCCATATCGCTGTTCCCTAGTGGCCAGTTCATGTGGCTCCTTATCTCTGTTTTACCTTTTCGTACTGAAGAGAATGCTAGATGAAAAAAAAACAAGGTCCATCAATTTAGCCTTTCACCTTCCTGGCGGTCGCATGCACATATGTCCTAAACTGCCTATGTACTGTGTTCCATAATATTATTTCCTAAAATAAAACTAATCTGTGTTTGAAGGAATCAACACTTTTGAAGGTTAGCCGTATTACATTCCTTCAGACCTCATCAAGCATCAGTGTTTTTACATCCCTTCATCAAAGATCCCTTTGTTCATCCTGTCTCTTAAGAGCCATCTGTGTCTGGCAGAATAACATTCTCCTAACTCAAGGCTAAAAAAACACATGGAATACAGAACAACTCTTGGGAAACTATCTTTCTCTCTCCTTATCATTTTCTTCTCACCAAAAGAAACAGCCCGCTTGAGGTCACCAGCTGCTTTAAGATCTTTTTGTCAGGATGCACAATATGAGAGTATGAAGCGCACCTAACATAACACCATCTTACATGATTACAGAAGTATAAAACCTGAGGTTAATCACAACACCTGTATGATTGTTGATTTAACTTCATTTCACTATCACTGGAGACATTTCCAAAGTTTACAAACTGAGAATTTGTGGCTTGTTTTATAAATGCCACCAGCTTTCCAAATCATCTGAAGTCTTGTCATGTCTACGGATCATGTTGTTGAGAACTCTTGAAACACTGTAGAAGATTTTACTTTAGTTGCAGGTGAACGCGGAACCCAATTTGCACGGTAGTGTCCGACAAACAGCCATGAAGTGAATGATCAAAGTTAATTTGGGGATTGTTGGCCTGGAAAAATGCCCTTCTCTTTCTCGAGTAGCCATGGTTTGTTAATGTTCACCTGAACGGGCTCATTATATTGTCTCAACCATCTGATAATGCAGTGTCTCCTTCACCATTGTATTGGACTGTCAACCTAGACTGTCTCAAAGTGCTTCACAGAATTACTGTAAAGTGTCCAGTGACAGTATATTTTGTGGGTGAAATGTACAATTTAAATGTACAACGCACAAAGTATATAAAATGATAGCACAAGGGATTTTTGTGGAGTCTGGATTCTCGCTATGGTGGTATTTTGGATGTTTTGCTTCTAAATACCATAGTACTAATCGCCACACTGAATAGATTGATTGCAAGTCTAGGGTTAACCTCTTGGACTGCGCTGTGGTTCAATTCATTCACAGCTTTCTCTAAGCTATTATATTTAACTGTGGCTTTCAAAATGCCAGTGACCAGGAGGATTTCATCTTAATGAGCTGAATTTCCGAGGAACTTGCTTGGGTCAAATAGAATTCAGTAGGATGTGGAAGAGGTCGAAGGTCTGACAGTTCTCCTCGTCTTAGCCTTCCCATCATTGTCTTAAAGTTTGACACTGAACATAAGCTTGGAATATTGATCCTTATAATTGATACTGAGCCTTGCACTTGGGAAGATGTCGCAAAGGCGCTGCACAGGATTTACTGTAAAGTCTAGTGACTGT
The DNA here is from genome assembly GCA_035084275.1 of Hydrolagus colliei. Classification (NCBI taxonomy): domain Eukaryota; kingdom Metazoa; phylum Chordata; class Chondrichthyes; order Chimaeriformes; family Chimaeridae; genus Hydrolagus; species Hydrolagus colliei. Next base: position 36,188 of record JAYJKW010000482.1, read on the forward strand.
GTATTTTGCAGGTGACCTATTATCATTGATGATAATAATTATTAATAATAAAAAAATATATTACTGTTAGAATTATTATGTAGTTGCCAGGGTAGAGTACGCTTGGCAGATTCTGGCTGAATCCACATCCCCCGCCCTGTCCGCCCAATTGGTGGTCTTGCCTTCAGCCTTTCTGCCCCTACCCTTTGGAACTTCATAACATGCATCTTGCCCCCTCCCTTGACCCCTTCATGACCCATCTCTTCAACCACGCCATTGATTTCCCCTCCTACCCCTGATCCCAACCCCCAGCTCGTATGCAAACCTTGAAGGTCCAGTGCCTTGTATCTTCGAGAATAGGGTGATAGGTTTAAAGGAGCCTGATACAGGAGAGGACGAGGGCTGCAGAGGACTGGATGAACTATGGAGGGAGGAATTAGGGAGGCCGACTAGCAGGGGTTTGGCACAGTCAAGCCTGGACATAATGCAAGCCTGAATGAGAGTTTCAGTAACCTGAGGGGTGATGTAATGGCAGAGCCTAGCAATGTTGCGGAGGTGAGGGATGGCAGAGCAAGATATGGCGTGGATGTGGGGGAGAAAAGACAATTGAGGATCAAACAAGATTAGGTTCCTGACTGGCTTGGTGAGGTGGAGTGTGCAACCATAGAGGTTGATGCTACCAGTGTCTGAATGCGGAGGTGCTGGCGTGAGCAAATGAAAAGGACCATGGTCTTGTTGATATTCAACTGTAGAAAGTTAGTTCTCATCCAGGACTTGATGTTCGACAGACAGTCTGTCAGGACAGCAATGGTCCTGGAATCGAGGGTAGAGGTAGAAAGATAGAGTTGGGTGAAATCTGCATATATGGAAGATGACCCCATGTTTGTGAATTATGTCACCAAGAGAGAGCATATAGTTTAAAAGGAGAGGGTGAAGGACAGAGCCCTGGGTGACGCCACACATGACAGTGCGTGGCCTGGAGGAGAAGCCATTCGTGGCAACAAAGTGGAGATGGTGGGAGATGTAAGAGTCAAACCAGGCAAGGGAAAGTCTGCGATGATTGAGCTGAGAGGAGAGGCAGTATAAGAGGATGGAGTGGTCAAAGCAGCAGAGAGGTCAAGGAGGAGAAGGAGGCAGAGAGAGATAGAGAGAGAGAGAGAGCCCTAGTCGCAGATGTTCAGAATAGCATTAGCAATTGGCGAGCCCAAGGCTGAGCCAGGGAGAGGGAAGGTGACCATAGGTGCGGTTGAACAAAAGAACAAATGAAATTTGTTGTTGTAATTCTTGCAGCGCCTTGTGACGTCCTCCTGATTTGAAAGGCATTATACAAGAGTAATTTTGTTGTCGTCGTTGTTGCATTTGATATGGCGCCTTATCACGTTGTTGAGATGCCTTAAAGTGCCTCATAGGTTAAACTTTCAAGTGATGTAACTGTGTTTATTTTGTACTCTTTAGTTTGGGAGGCATTTTTAAACATAACATAAGACTTCTGGAAAAATTGACTTCCAAAATTGAACATTTTCCAAGATTCATTTAAAAACTCGAATGTCATGGTCAAACAATTCAGGAGTCGGAAGTCTTTTGGTTTCACTCTTCAGATGTATAGCTTTTTTTGGCCACCAACTGTTTTGTTTTAAAAAAGGAATATAACTTTCCCCAGTTTCTTCTTCCCTTGGAATTTCCAAGTAGGTCAACATGCTTTGACAGAAGGAAGGTTAGTATTTTGGGGTTTGACAGTGCTAAAAATAATCCTTACATTTGACATCGGAGGAAGTGGTGAAGCTCATGAAAAGATAATAATAATTCTTGCATTTGATATAACAGCAACTACTTGCATTTATATAGCACCTTCCATGCCGGGCGGCTTCTCAGAGTGCTTAACAATTGTGGATCTTGGGGCTGAGCCAGGGGGAGAGGGAAGGTAACTTTAGGCGTGGTCGAAGAGGTAGGTCTTCAGCACGACCTGAAGATCTGGAAGGAGGGGGCGCGAGGTGAAGCAGTTGAGACAGGGATTTCCAAATTTTCAGAGCATTATGCCTGAAAGCATGGCTGCCAATGGTGGAGTGGAGGATTCACTGGACAAGAAGGAGGCTGGACCCAGTAGAGCAGAGGCAGTGCGTACAGTGCATGAGGAGAGATGATTAGAGAGGTAGGGTGGGTGCAGAAATGTGGAGGGATTTAAAGCCAGAAAAAAAAGAATCCCAAATAATGGCGAGCAAAGGTTAAAAAAAAGTCAACATGCCAGAGGAAAATGGGCTTCTATTAAATCTCATTGTGCAAGGATACAGTGATCTGCTGCTGAGGTCTGTCGATGTGGTATTAACATCATCAAAACAGCAGTGTTCCCTTTTGAATGACAAGGATATTCATGAAAGACTATGTTTCCAGCTGTTGAACTAACCTTCCTTTACTCTCCACAATGGCTCACTTGATATGCAATTGGGTGAATGGCATGTGCCTACGGTGTATCCATAGAAACCCTGGACTGCGAGGAATTAATATGATGCAGGAGTCTTTTTTTTGTTGTTTATGCTGCTTTTGTGTCAGCTGAATGATTCAGTACATAACAGCACCATAAAACACTGCATTGTCATTTGGATGGGATGATAAACCGAGGTCCTGTCTGTCCACTTTCGGAATCTTCAAAATACCATGGACAGAGAAGGGAGCTTCCACTGGTGTCGTTGTGAACAATCCTACAGATTAATTGAGTGTTCACCCGGCTGGGTGCCAAATTGCTATTGCTTTTGCCAATAGGAACACTTTACCGGGTAGTTTACTTAAGGAGCAGTTTTGAGCTATGAACTTACGCCATACAAACGCGTGCTCTTTATTGCGATTATTCCATTTTTTTTCTTTGAGTACCCAATAAAATCTGCATATTGAAATGGCCACAAAGGATTCACTTGATTCTGATAATCCATTGGCAAGTTTGTCACCTTGGAGCCAGCTCAGTTTCAAGGAGACCTCACTTATTTCGAGAATAGTCACCAGTTAGTCTTTTGGCATCTGAGAAGCGTGGGGTTTGAGCCCTCACTAGAAGGATGCCAAGTACCAGGAATACCCTGTGAGTTTCCCGGTGTGCAATATAGCTCAGCATGAAATGTGTGAGAGCATTGCCAACCTTCTCCTACCCGCAGTTCAGACACACATTCTGTCCATAGAGCGATCGTTGCATCAATCCACCTTACATTGGGAAGCAGCTGTTTACCTCTCTGCTAAACAATAAAGGTGGATTTCAGGGTATGATCATAAACCCAGACTCCAGATATTGTCTTCCAGCAGCTGTCATCCTCTCACTTGTCTAATCATTGCTCTATCACTGAGACTATCCTCTGCACTGCCTCTAGGCATGAGAAGTCGTTCGATGTCATTAGTGACAATACTTAGTACTACTATACTGTACTGGTCCAATTAGAGCCTTAGACAGCTTGAGTATGATTTCTGAGAAGCTGAATTCAACTGATTTGGCCCAGCCAAGACAATAGTTGCCTTATTTATTGCTGTCTCACACTGTTTTGACACTGTGAGAGATGTCACTGAACATGCATGGATCTCTTTCAACTTCCCCCTTGGCAAGTTCCGTCCTATCCATGAAATATTCGTGCCTAGTATATTTTTAAATAATTTTTTGTTTGGTTATTCACTTCAAGGTTGGCTTTTGGGACATTATTGTGCACTGCAATGGTTGCAAAAACTTTGCTCCTTGATTACCCCAGTCCTTGCCAGACTTCACTGGTTCCCTGTTTCAGAGTGGATCGATTTCAAGATCCTCACTTTTGTTTATTTTCAAATCCCTCCACTCCACTGCACACCCAACCTCTCTGACCTCCTCTCTCCTCACAACAGTACCCGTTGCCTTCGCTCTACGGGTCTGGTCTCCTCCTTGTCCCCGGAATCCTCCGTTCTGCTGTTGGCGGGCATGCCTTCAGTCGCAATGCCCCGAGGCTCTGGAACTCCCTTCCTCAATCCCTTTGTCTCACCCACTCCTTTCCTATTTTCAGGTCACCTAAAGATTTTTTTCGACCATGCTTTTGGTCACCTTTTTCCCCCTCGCCTTGGCTCGGCCCTGGGATCTGTTATTGTGAAGTCCTCAGAGACGTTGTCTGGCGTAAATCCAAGTTGTTGTTGTTGCCTACAAAACACACAGTCAGTACATTTGGAGTCCCATAGCATAGTGGTTAGTATGCTCGCCTTGCAAGCTAGATAAATTCCCAGGCGGGTTGAAACCTTAGACAAATTTCCTTACTCCATATGCCTCTGTTTACCCAGCAGTAAGTAGAGATCCATTTGTTAAATCGATTAGCGGATTGCTTTCTAGAGTAATAATATCTTCCCCCCAAAAAAAAAATTTGGTTGCTCAATCCACTGTTTGTGGGACACTCCTGTACGCAATTCGGTGACGTGTTTCGCTCACAAAATACATTCAATCCACTTTATAATATATTCTGTGAGACGCTTTGAGATGTCTTAACTGACCTGATAGGGGTCACATCAAACAGAAAGATTAGTATTATTATGGATTATATGCAACAATGCAAGTATTTCCTGATCTGTGAACCATCTGCCAGGGCAGTGCAAAAAAAGGCGTTTAAAATAGAGGATGTAGACAACACGTAAGTGGTGACATGAAGCTCAGGTGAATAGACTACAGACAGGAACTCGGTGCCGGATCTCAAGAATGCAACAGTTGAACCTGCCAAAGTAAACTAAACTAAACTATGAGTTAGTAAACGCTAATCCAAATATCATAGAGTCAATGGCTCCTTTTTTTTTATAAAAAACCAAAATGTCAGCACAGATGTTGGATAGAATCCAAAATAATTCAAATGAGGTGGTTTCTGACCAAAAAAAGCTGATACTGTTCCCAAAAAACTGGGCCACAAATAAAAGTTCTGTGAAGCAAAATTTATATTGCCGGTGGGTGGGGTTGTTTAAGGGAAGAGGTGTGATTATTTGTGGCCTCCTGTTTCATGCATTTTTTCATATGGAGTCCTGTAGCTCAGTGGTTAGAGCACTCGCCTTGCAAGTTCGATTCCAGACAAGGTGAAACAAGCATTGGGCAAGTTTCCTTACTCCACACGCCGAATAATAATCCCTCTATATAAAAAAATCTTGGTAATTTCAAACCACGACTGTTTGTGGGACACTGCTGTGGGCAATTGGCTGCCATGTTTTGCCTACAACTATACAGTCAATTCACTTTATTCTGTGAAGCGCTTTGAGATGCTTGAAGACGTGAAAAGCGCTATATCAAATGCAAGGATCATTATTATTATTGGCTTCTCTTAAGCATGGTGATAGGTTTCTGTCTGTGTCAGATACCCGGTTGATCTTCCCAAATATTATTTTGATTGATGAACAGTTGTGTTATGCCCCTCTGGAGCCTGCTTTTCATCAAAAGTGTGAATGTGCTATCTGTATTCTGGGTCTGGGACCTTGATTACGCGGCAGGTCAGCAAAGCATGGAGGTAGTGATGTCTGAGGCAACCGCTGTCATTCCGTACTTCTAAAGAATCTTATGAACCTGAATCCCTAAGCACATTCACTCTGTGTGCAGATTTATTTGCAGTTTTCAGAAGAAAACTAGAATGTTTGTGAATCCGTCAATTTTTTTGCGTTTTTTTTTTTAAAAAACACAAGGAGAAACTACATCTGACCCACTCCTCATTTTTCAGTCAGCCTGCCACTGATCCGGAAGGTTGTGGGTTCAAGCCCCAATGTGTGGATTTGGAGTCGCATTATAATCAAAGATCTGACATTCCAGTGCAGTGCTGGCAGTGTGTTTGATTCTAGGAGGTGCTGTCCAATTTACACCAGGGGAAACTTCCTTCCCTGTTCGAGTTGTGCTAATGGGAACTTTAACATCCACCTGAATACACACAGGCGGGACCTTATTAACGTTTATTAACGTTCTTGATAACAAAGTGATTCCATTACCTCTGGAATGGTTATGGTTTAACCCCAGGTAATGGAATGATTGCCGAGGCCAGTGGTGGCCAACCCATGACTCATTGAAATGCCCCGTCACCCCCTCACTGAACGTTCACACTAGTCGAGGTGAATGTATTAAAATCAATGTTTCATTTAGATTTTTTTCTTGATGTGCCATAAAACACAAATTATTCAATGAAGAAAATTCAATTTGTTGGGTGACCAAAAAAAGTTGGCCACCACTGGCCTAGACTAATAAAATGTCAGGCTTGAACTAATAACCTCTCTGACCCGGACGAGAGTTCTGCAGACTGAGCCATGCTGATGTGCACAGATCAGTGTGGCATTTGCTCACTGTTTAAGTGACGTTCATTCCCGCTTTTTTGTGTCCCACGTAAAATTTAAAGGGGCAAATTGGTCTTTTGCATTAAGATTCCAAGGAGCTTCGCAGTACTGTAACCATGTGGAGCTAATTCAATCAGTACCGACTACTGAGGATAATTGTCTTCAATTCTATTACCCAGGGACTGCAGTCAATACCTGTCTTGTGAATCAGCTTATAATAATGAGATCATTAAACTACACTGATTTATTTTGTATTGCGATTGTAGTTCCAATTCTACTTCACTTTAAACCTGATATTTTCGAAGCTCTTGTTGCCCTTGATTGTAAGAATTTCCCCTTTTGCCCCATTGTGATGTCAGTTGAACAAGGGGATACCTGCTCCCTCCCACCCCTCCATCTTATGACCTTTGTCACTGTCCGTTGAACAAAGAACGTGTATTTATTTAGAGCTTTATTGCATCAAAATCCTCGGCTGCTCACACCCTTGAGGTCGTGCACAGTCAAGCAATGAGCAACACCCCCCCATGTTGTTAAAGGAATGAGCTATAAACTAAACCTCTTCAGTCTTCTCCAGACACGGGACATCGTAGTGGTGTACAAAATTTTTAATTGGATTGAAAACTTAAACCCAGATCAATACTTTGCAATACATCAAAACAGTAGAGCAAGAGGGTACCAGTTTATAAATAATAATAATCCTTGCATTTGATATGGCGCTTTTCACATCTTCTAGACGTTTCAAAGCATTTTGCAGAATATACCGTAAAGTGAATTGACTATATATTTGTGGGTGAAAACGCAGCAGCCAATTGCACACAGCAGTGTCCCACAAACAGCCGTGGATTGAAATGACAAATTTATTATAGTTTTTTGGTGGGGACGGATTATTATTAGATGTGTGGAGAAAGGAAACTTGCCAAAGGTTTTGCCCTGACCTGACTGGATTCGAAACACAGGTCTCACGCTTGTAAGGCCACAAGTTTAGAGTGGTAAAGGACAAGAACAGACACCAGGAAGTTTTCTTTAAGCAGAGGGTAATCAATGACTGGAACAGGTTTCCAGGAAAGATGGTAGAGGTCAGGGAACTGGACTTATATAAAAAACAGCTTGAGGCAGTGGTGCTGTGTGTGTTAGTGTGGATAGTTAGTGTGTGTGTGTATATTCTGGAGTGGTTAGATCGGATGGACAATCGAGCATGTGCTCCTGATTTGGGGGGATTGATATTGTGCCTTATCGAGATGTCTCAAAGTGCTTCACAGAATACATTTATAAAGTGGATCAAAATGCAAAATAATATGGAAGCTGGAAGTCTGAAACAAAAACAGAAGTTGCTGGGAACATTCAGGAGGTAACTGCAAGAATTTGTCTTATATTCCACTCTTCCTGCTTTGAATCCACCCACCATCACAGATTCTTTCAAAAGAGATACTTTTAAAAGAGAGACATTTACTTGGGGAGGATGGGTTTGCAAGGTTATGGGGAGAGAGCTGGGGAGTGGAATTACATTGCTCTTTTTAAAGAGCCGGCACAGACTCGATAGGTCGAATGGCCTCCTTTTGTGCCGTAAGATTCTATGATTCTATGAAAGCTCAGTGATATTTAGCGCTTTTCTATTCCTTTCTTCATAGATGCTGCCTGACTTGTTGAGTGTTCCCAGCAACTTCTGTTTATGTTGTTTTGCATTATAAAGTGGATTGACTGTGTCTTTTATGAGTAAAATCCTAATATTTGATATAACGCTTTTCACGATGGGAGGAAGCCTCAAAGAGCTCCTATTTTGTAGGAAACATGGCGTCCATTTTTGCGCATTGCAAAAGAGCTAGTAAATGAATGATGAGTTCAATGCAGATGTGGATGCTAATTCAACCCTCTGAATAATGTACCACGACTGTTTGTGGGACACTGCTGTACGCAATTGGCTGCCTTGTTTCACCGACAAATATACAATTGATTCACTTTACAGTATATTTTGTGAAGTGTGCTTTGAGACATCTAGAAGACGTGAAAAGTGCTATATCAAATGCAAAAATTATTATTGTTATTTTTACATTGCAATTCTCGAGCAATTGCTTCTTCTAACTTTTCTATTCCTAACTGCTGCCTGTCTGACATTGAGTCCTGGATGAAAAACAACTTTCTCCAGCTGAATGTCCGCAAGACTGAGGCCCTGCTGTTTGGCTCGCATCAGCGCCTCCACACCTCAGACGCTGATACCATCAGCATTCAAGGCTGCACTCTCCAGCTCTCTGCCAGTCAGGAACCTGGGCGTCTTATTCGATCCTGAACTGTTCTTCCTCCCCCACATCTGCGCCATGACCAGTACTGCCTTCCACCACCTTCGCAACATCGCCAGACTCTGCCACTACCTCACCCCTCAGGCTGCTGAAACCCTAGTCTAAGCATTCGTCTCATCAAGGCTTGACTACGGAAATTCCCTCCTCACTGGCCTTCCTGATTCTTCCTTTCACAAGCTGCAGATCATCCAGAACTCTGCAGCTTGTGTCCTCACGCGCACCAAGCTCCGCGACCACATCACTCTCACCCTTGCCCGGCTCCATGAAGCTCCCCATCCCCCAGAGGATCAAATTCAAGATCCGCGTCCTCACCTTCAAGACCAGCCGTTCGTGGCCAATTTTATCAGTGTAATTGTTGGCCAGGACACCGGGGGAAACTCCCTTCTCTGTTTGCGACATGGGATCTTTCAACGTTTTATCTGAGTAGACTGAGAGGACCTTGATTTAATATATTATCCCAAGGATTATCACCTCGGATTGGTTGTAAAAGCCTATGGATACAGTTATTCCATTTCACAGTAATTCCTGTGAAGAACTTTGAGATGTCCTTCCAACGTGATGAAGAGATATCAAATACAAGGATTATTATGATATTATTTCAAATTCCCAGCCATTTCCTTGTGCTGCATTTTGAGTACATTATTTTAAACATTTGGCTAGTGCACATTTGCACTAGAAAGTGCTTTTGCCTATTACATTTAACTTTTTTTTAGTGTAAAATTCCCTTTTTGCAGTCTTTTTATTTTTTAGTCCATCTGCTCAGCGGGCTGGCTCTGTGTACGCTGCCGGGCCTTCAGCGTCTGCCCAACCCTTTGGAACTCCATCCAACAGTCCATCCAACTTTGCCTGGCTCGCTTCCTTACCTCCTCCTTACCTCCTTGTGGCATCCTGTAGCTCAGTGGTTAGAGAGCTCGCCTTACAAGCTGTGTTCGAATCCAGGCAGGTCAGGGCAAAACCTTGGGCAAGTTTCCTTGCTCCACACACCTAATCTCTCCAAAAAAAACACAGAAATAAAATTGGTCATTTCAATCCATAACTGTTTGCGGGACACTGCTGTGTGCAGTAGACTGCTGCGTTGCGCCCAAAATATACAGTCAATTCATTTTACAATATTCTGTGAAGCACTTTGAGATGTCGAAAAGACATGAAAAGTGCTATATCAAATGCAAGGATTATTATTTATTATTATTCAAGGCCCATCTCAAGCCTGTTCTCACCCACTCCGTCATTCACCTGCCTATCCCGACCCCCATGCCCTCCCCCTGGGGGAATCCCAACCTCCAACACAATCCAAAACTAACTGTCTAGTAGATTGGGATGTCCTCCCAAAGTGAAAGGCGCTGTTTCAATGTACTTTGTTGTTGTCTGTCCTATTCTTACTAAATCCTCCATAGATCTCTGTTTGCCAGAGATTTCAATCCTAAATACGTCCACCTCTATGGTATTTTTAGCTTTGGCCTTTTAATGGAAACCTCCCCCCACTGAATCAGAAGGTTGGGGGTTCAGGTTCCCATGCTGGTACTTTGAGTTCCTAGTGGAGAGCAGTGCAATGTCAGAGGTGCCGTCCTTCAGGTAAGACGTTAAACTGAGGTCCTATCTGCCTGTTCAGACATTAAAGATCCCATGGCATTTTTCGACAAGAGAAGAGAGTTTCCACCTTTGTTGTGGCCAAACAACCCACAGATAAAATTGATCGCTGTTTGTGGGACATTGCTGTGCGTAAATTGACTTCCACACTTGCTTACAAATCTGCAGGCAATACACTTCAATGTGAAACCCATTGAAGCACTTTGAGTCGTATTGACTTGATAAGGTACTATACCAAATGCAGGGATTATTTGTTTATTATTATTAATGCCGTTTCAAACCTAATGCACAATATTTCCTGGAGCCTTTAATCCCTGCAAATGCCATGTAGCTTGTAACTTGCTCAGAATGCCTAATGCCTCTCCATGGTCAAACATAACAGATAAACACTAAGTAATTTGTTCAAGCTCCAACAAGCAAAATTGCATTATGTTATTTAATGGAAGTATGATAATAATTCTGACATTTGATCTAGTGGCTTTCACATTGGGAGGATTCCAAAGTGCTTCACTGAATATACAATAAACCTCACATACATTTACCATACATTTAATGTGATTTATGCAAAGTTGCAGTTATGTTAAACTTGCATAGGATATAAACTCTTGAACGGGAGATAATAATAATAATCATGCATTTGATATAGTGCTTTTCACATCTTCGAGATGTGTGAAAGCGCTTCAAGAATACGTTTACTGTAAAGTGAATTGACTGTGTATACGTGGGTGAAATATGGCAGCCAATTGCGCATAGCACTGTCCCACAAACAGTCGTGGATTGAAATGACCAATTTTATTATTATTTTATTTTTGGAGGGATGATTATTAGGGTGTGAAGTAAGGAAACTTGCCCATGGTTTTGCCCTGCCTAGAATTTAACTCAGGTCTCTTGCTTGTAAGGCGAGTGCTCTAACCACTGAACTCCACCCATATGACTATATGATTCCAGAATCTTGATGTGAGGGTGTACCACAAAGGAGGGCATATCTGCCCATGCAGCATTCCCTCAGCATTGCATGGCAACGTCAGCTGAGACTAAGTTCAAAACCCTGTTGTTGATTTTTAGCCAGTACAGAGAGAGAGAGAGAGAGATTGCTATATATACTGTAAATAGTTAATCTAGGCCTCAGTGAAATTTATCCTCATTAAATGCCAGCAGTCCAATCTTCTCAAGAATGCAATTACGAGCGGTGTGTGCTTTCCACTTATCCATCCTAACAACCAGCCAGCCTGAGGTGTTCTCTCCTTGGTCACAACAAATTAGTATGTTCGTTTCAAATGTTTCGAATTATGTCTTGGCTGCCACCCAAGAAACCGTTTGCGGTGATGCCGAGGGGGGATGGGAATGCAAAACATTTGAAACAGTAGTTCAAATAAGGGAGGGGTAAGACAGGGGACAAGGGGAGGGGTAGGACAGGAGAAAAGTACAGAGCAGATGAATTCTGTCTTGGAGTGCATGTATGTAAATGTACAGAGTTTAACAAATAAAATTGGTGAGTTGCAGGCTCTAGTTGCTGCAAGGGGATATGATGTGGTAGCAGTAACAGAGACCTGGCTTAACCAAGGGCAGGAATGGGAACTCAACATTCCTGGCTATAATATATTCAGGAGGGATAGAGAAGGGAGAAAAGGTGGCAATATTAGTTAAAGACTCAGTTACAGCCTTAGAAAGGAACGAGGTGGAAGAAGGCCAAAAAACCAAATCTATCTGGTTAGAGATAAGGAATAAAAAAGGAGCAGTTACACTGTTAGGGGTATACTATAGACCACCAAATAGTGGGAAGGAGATAGAAGAGCACATCTGCAAGTGGATTTCGGAAAGATGCAAAGCCAATAGAGTAGTCATAATGGGAGACTTTAAGTATCCCAACGTCAACTGGCAAAATAGTAGTGTAAAGGGCAAGAGAAGAATTTCTGAAATGTGTACAGGACAACTTTCTTGATCTACCATTGTATGTTTCCAACCCAACAAGGAAGAAAGCAGTTCTGGATCTAGTTTGGGGGAATGAGGTGGGGCAAGTACAATAGGTTTCTGTAGGTGAGCACCTAGGAAATAGCGATCACAATATAATTAGATTCAGAGTAATTATGGAAAGGGATAAGGAACACTCAAAGGTGAAGACACTCAACTGGAAGAAGGCTAATTTCAGTGAGTTAAAACGGGACCTAGCCGAGGTGGACTGGAAAGAATGATTGGCAGGTAAAACAGCTAACGAGCAGTGGGAAGTCTTCAAGGAAGAGATAGTTCGGGTACAGGTCAAAAACATTCCAACAAAGATAAAATGTAGGACATCCAAACCTCCCTGGATGACTTGGGCAATTGGGGATAAAATAAAGCAAAAAAAGGAGGCTTTGACATGTAAAATTACATGACAGAGGTCAACCAAGCAGAATAGAGGAAGAGCAGGAGAGAACTGAAAAAGGAAATTAGAGGGGCAAAAATACTGCATGAGAAACAATTAGCAGGTAACATTAAAGGGAACCCTAAGGTATTTTACAAACATATTAAGAGTAAAAGATTGGTCAAGGATAGGGCCAATTAGGGGCCAAGAAAGAAATCTTATTGTGGAGGCAGAGGGCTGATGTACTGAATAAGTACTTTGCCTCTGTCTTCACAAGAGAAGAGGATGCAGCCAATGCTACAGTATTGGAGGAGAGGGTAGAAGAAATGGATAGGATTAGTATCAACAGAGAGGAAGTACTGAAAAGCTCAAGGTATATAAGTCACCCGGTCCGGATGAGATGCATCCTAGGTTACTAAGGGAAGTACGGGAGCAAATAGCAGAGACTCTGGCCACAATTTTTCAATCTTCCTTGGACACAAGGGTGGTGCCAGAGGACTGGAAGGTTGCTAATGTTATTCCCCTGTATAAAAAGGGGCAGAAGGACAAACCTGGGAACTACAGGCCAGGCAGTCTAACGTCGGTATTGGGCAAACTTCTAGAGTCTGCAATCAGGGACAAGATAGATTTTCACTAAGAAATATATAGGCTAATAAAGGAGAGCCGGCATGGATTTGTTAAAGACAAATCTTGCCTTGCAAATCTGATAAAAATTTTCGATGAGGTAATGGAATTGGTGGACAAGGGTAGCGCAGTTGGTGTAGTTTACATGAACTTTCAAAATGCATTTGACAAAGTGCCGCATGAGAGGCTTATTGGGAAAGTAGAGGCCCATGGCATTAAAGGGACAGTGGCAGCATGGATCCACAACTGGCTGCGAGACAGAAAGCAGAGAGTTGTGGTGAGCGGCTGTTTTTCAGATTGGAGGGAAGTGTTCCATGGTGTCCCCCAGGGATCGGTTTTGGGACCACTGCTCTTTTTAATATATATTAACGATCTGGACTTGGGTGTAGGGAGCACAGTTTCCAAGTTTGCAGATGACACTAAGTTAGGGAGAATAGTAAATAGTGAGGAGGATAGTAACCATCTGCAAGAAGATATAGATAAAACGGTAAAGTGGGCAGACACATGGTAGATGAAGTTTAATGCAGAGAAGTGTGAGGTGATACATTTTGGGAGAAGAAATGAGGGAAGGCAATATAGGCTAGATAGTACAGTTTGAAGGGGTGTGAGGGAACAGAGAGACCTGGGGATTTGTATTAGCGACTTTTTGAAGGTGGCAGGACAGGTAGACAAAGCCGTTAAGAAAGCAAATGGGATACGAGGCTTTATAAATAAGGGTATAGAGTACAAAAGTCAGGAAGCGCTGATTAACCTCTATAAAACTTTGATTAGGCCTCAGCTGGAGTACTGTGTACAATCCTGGTCACCACACTATAGAAAGGATGTTAAGACATTGTAAAGGGTGCAAAGGTTTACTAGAATGTAGTCTCCAGCGATATATCGGTTATATCGATATAATTTTTCATATCGATATGCCGATATCAGAATTCAAAATATATCGATATATCGAAAAATTTGGTATGAAAAAATATATATTGGTATATCGTAGGGAACGGCGATATATCGATATATCGCTAAAACCCAATATGATTTTCATATCGATATGCCGATACAGACATTAAAAAATATCGATATATCGAAAAAAACTATATACCGAGTAGGGAACGACGATATGGGATTTTTCCGGATATGGATATATCGGTTTGCTCATACCTGCTTAAACCGATCTATCGAGTTTTTATACTGCGCATGCGCGTGCATTCGAAGTGCGCGTGCATTGATGGCGCACGCGCATTTATGGTGCACGCTCAGTCGCGGTGCGCGCGCATTGACGGTGCGTCCGCACTGACGATGTGCGCGCAGTCGCGGTGCACGCACATTTCGAAATGCGTGCTCTAGGTCCAGAAAGTTTGTAATGTTGGTGTCAAGGTCTGTTGAATTATACGATGTTGTTTGCTCTCTACCTCCCCCTCTCCTTCTCTCCCTCCTCTCCTCTCTCCTTCTCTCCCTCCTTTCCCCTCTCCTTCTCTCCCTCCCTCCCTCCCTCCCTCCCTCCCCTCTCTCCTTCTCTCCCTCCCCCTCTCTCCTTCCCTCCCTCCCCTCTCTCCTCCCCTCTCTCCTTCCCTCCCTCCTTCCCTCCCTCCTCCCTCCCTCCCTCCCTCCCTCCCTCCCTCCCTCCCTCCCTCCCTCCCTCCCTCCCTCCCTCCCTCCCTCCCTCTCCTCCTTCTCTCCCTCCCTCTCTCCTTCTCTCCTCCCTCCCTCCTCCCTCCCTCCCTCCCTCCCTCCCTCCCTCCCTCCCTCCCTCCCTCCCTCCCTCCCTCCCTCCCTCCCTCCCTCCCCTCTCTCCTTCTCTCCCTCCTTTCCCCTCGCTCCTTCTCTCCCTCCTTTCCCCCTCTCCTTCTCTCCCTCCTTTCCCCCTCTCCTTCTCTCCCTCCCTCTCCTCTCTTCCTCTCTCCTTCTCTCCCAACTTTCCCCCTCTCCCTCCCTCCCCCTCTCTCCTTCTCTCCCTCCTTTTCCCCTCGCTCCTGCTCTCCCTCCTTTCCCCTTCTCCTTCTCTCCCTCCCCTCCCTCTTCTCTCTTCCTCTCTCCTTCTCTCCCAACTTTCCCCCTCTCCTTCTCTCTCCCTCCCTCCCTCCCCTCTCTCCTTCTCTCCCCTCCTTTCCCCCTCTCTCATTCTCTCCCTCCCTCTCCTCTCTTCCTCTCTCCTTCTCTCCCAACTTTCCCCCCTCTCCTTCTCTCCCTCCATCTCTAAACACAAAATAGAACACACACACACACCAAAAACAAAATCTAGAGATTTATTCTCCTCCATTTCTTGCTTGAAACTAGCATGTAATGTCCACGTGTAAATGAGATCTATTACAACAGAAAAGAGAGAGACAGACAGTCTGACTGTTAGAGTTAGAAGCCAGATTATCACTGCTGTGTGTGTCTGACTAGACACACACATAGAAGCTCACATTTTGCCCATGATGAGAAAGGTAAATTTTCAAACTACAATTTTCAGCGATGCGACTTTGTTAAGACGCCACGACTCACGTCGAGTATACGCAGTAAAGTGTGCGCGCGCATCGGATGTGCGCGCCCCGTTTATTGTGCGCGCGCACCGAATGTACGCGCATTCCATGCTCTAGGTCTAGGAGGTTGCAATGCCGGCGACAAGGTAAGCTGGAAAAGATCGCATTACACTGATAATACCAACAATATTGATATATTGCCAA